>PXOD01000595.1:0-67886 GCA_003012165.1 Paramyrothecium roridum
GTCGACGCGGAGCAGCGCGAGGGAGTAGGTGGACGTGTCGAGGAGGCAGTTTGGGGATGGCTGGGTGGGTTTGTGTGCGGAAGGATACGTCCAAGTGGGAGGTCTGGAAGGGGGAGTGGTGCTGAGGCGGCGGCCGTGATCTTGTAAAGGTGCGTTTTGACGATTTCAGGCCTTTTGGAGGTTTCGTTTGGTTTGTTCCATGGTGGGGTCATGGAATTTTCCAATTGAATGCTTGCGCCACACGCTGCTGTGGCTGAAGCTAAGGTAGGCCGTTATACCTCTTGTAAGCCGCTGTCGGTTGAGGTGTGGAGGGGCAGCCTCATCTGCACCTCTACTTGTCAGGTACGGGTGCGGAGGGCCCTGCGCGTGGAATTCGCTAACGGTATCGCTTTGAACACAGCAAGAATTCTCGTATTCGGGGCCTTTCCGGAATGCATTTCCAGTTGGGTGGTGACTGACGTGTTCCGTTGTTCTGAACGACGTCTTGTCCTTGCGCTTTATTTTCTCAGGACGCCGAAGCACTTCAAGACCTGATCCGGAGCTGCGAGACATCCGCATCATACCCTGTAGTCCTTCAAGAACCAGCTCAACCTGGAAAGATCCAGGGCTGTGTGAGCATGTTCGCAAATTCATGCCAATTTGAAGACTCTCATTAAACCCATAAGTTCGGTGCCAAATCCATACGGTACACATTTGACATTAGTTTCAATTGCTTTGATTGTCATCCTCCCAGTTTCACACAAATCAGCCCTGTCCTCAACGACTCATCGAACCCTTATAAAACACTTTCTCAAGCAGTTTGATTGAGAAGGCTATAAAATAATAAAGACAATGATGAAAAGTCCAGTATGCATTGGTATCCTAAGGTTCAAGGAATGCTCGCCCTTACCACAACAACTAGGTGGGTGGTCTCATTTCCATCAAGGTGAGCGCTTGAATTCGAAGCACCTTGAACTTTCTAAGCTCATAGAATTTACACAGGTGAAGTCTATGAAATCATTCCAGCCGCCTCTTTCAATGACAATATGCATCTGTTCTTAGCCTCCACATCACAAGGCATAGTTTTGTCCTGTGAAATGTCATGGAGTTCTGCCAATAGAATCTCTCCTGTTTCATGATTGATCATGGTTCTCATACCAGCATACGGACAGAAAAAGACACTGTTAATCTGATGATTCCCAACAATGCCTCGTCATTCTGGCGACTGGTCAAATAGGCGCCACCCAACTGCCCTGGACGCACAAGCGGCGAACCCCATGCTCAAGACTCAACTCTGACCATCTTGGCAAGGACTATCCATGCGGGTAGTGTGTCGACAAGTTTGGTGGACGTATTTTGCATAAGATCTTCAGTAGCTCTAAAGGTGCGGCAATGGCAGGATGAGTAGCTTGATTTGTCTCCTTAATGCAGACCTGTCCTGCTCTTATAATTTGACGCAACCCGAAGAAAGCATGATCCATGTATTATATCGCTATAGACTTCTAGGGCGCCACCGCTTTGACAGAAACTGCTCCCTCCCGATACCCGGAAGAGCTATTAGTCCAGTTATTGCCACGGGGAAACTGTACGGACTTATGGCCGCGTTTAAAAGTAACACCCTCCGCGCCTGTTCCTAATCCCGCATGCAGGCGGTGTCGTATGATTCCACATCTTTGATACCTGGATACTGACTCGAACATAATAGAGCGGTCCACTGGCGAGATATTAACGGTTTTGATTTCCGCTTCCGCTGCGGTCCGCAGCGGTCCACTGCGAGGGCGTGGGGCATGAGGCGTAGGGCGTGCAGCTTGGTGACAAGTTTTGCAACAACTACTCAATCCTCAGACTTGGCTTTACTGCCTGTCCTCGATGACAAAGCGCCATGCAATGCACGGGGCTTGCATGAGTTTCCCTTACGTGGCAGGGTCACGATTTACCAACGAGGGTTCTACTGTGGCAGTTGCTATCTCGGGGCACTAATGGTTGGACATGAGTTGGTTGTCAGAGTTGCAAGCTTGATCGATCTTGTCATGCGCCCGGTTACTGGTAATCACAGAGAATTAATAATACGGCTAAGAGTTATGCCGCGCAGTTGAGAAGACAGGTAGGCGCTGCTCATTCGCTTCGTACGGGAAAGAAAAGCAGAACCATTCTGTCAGCATCCAGCCAGGCTTCTGTGGGATGACACCGTTATAATAGTCTAGGCAACTCCAAAACCCTGCTCACGATTGGACTGAACTCCCGTATTTGGTGTCGCTTCTGGATGATGAAAAAGAATACTGGGGCTTGTGTGCGCATTTTTGCAGTCCCTCGGGTTGGGAACCTCTGCAATCGTGCATCGGGCGACTTATAAAAGCGAGCCACTTAAGCCGGGGCAGCCCCTGCGCAATTGCTGACCAACCTGCAATCTGAGAAGGTTTCCTCCAATTGTGGCTGCCCAGTCACGATCCTTCTGCATTCTTGGTCCCCGCTTCTTGTTAGAGTCCGTAGGATCTCGGCTTTGGAAGAATGGTATTGCTCCCATCTCCGGATAAGACTGCCAAACTAGCGGCTGGGAGGAGCTACGGCTGATATGATTGGTAAATCCGTTAGATCCAGCCGGCGCCTCTGCCTCCCGCAGCGGCTTTGTCAGTGAGGGGCATGGCGGGCAAACTCCGATCCTGGTTGACACAATCGTCAAGGGTTCAGCGAGCATCCCTGATGTCATGGATCCAGAATCACCAGGCTAGTTCGGTTTCGCCGCCCGGTACCTGACGTTGTATTGCAGGAAAAATCTGTTTTGCTAGAGCTTGAGGCTTCCTGTGCGGCCAATGAAGCTCGCGACGTTGACAGCTAGCCGCTGCAGCATCGGACAGAGCGGGCCAGGTCTGTCAAACTTTCGTGCTCCGGGAACCATTTTCCAGGTATACATATTCACTTGAGATGTGGATCATTGGTCACCCTTGCCTTTGATTGCTTGAAGCCTTGAACGCTCCCAGACTCGGAGTATATAAGGCCGTGGCGTTACGCATCCAGAAGTAATATAAAACCAGTCTTCAGTCACTTCCAATACATCCAGACCAAGTTCTGTTCAGTCCCATACACATTGCTTGTCACCGACGTCTCTTAGCCATCAGCCTCTACCAAAATGACGTCCCTTCCCAAGACTTACAAGGCTGTTGTCCTGACAGGTCCAAACAGTGGCTTCAAGCTCCAAGATGTCGAACTCCAACACCCCAGCAAAGGCCAAGTCCTGATCAAGGTGCTTGCCTGCGGTATCTGCTACACTGACGTTGATATTGGCAAGGGGAACTTTGGAAACGTCTTCCCCCGCACCCCCGGTCACGAGATTATCGGTGACGTTGTCGAGCTTGGTGAGGACGTCGAGGGTATCGAGATCGGGCAGCGCGTCGGTGGTACTTGGCACGGCGGCCACGATGGAAGATGCCGATCTTGCCAGCGCGGATCGTTCCAGACTTGCGACAACGCACAGGTCAACGGTGTCTCTAAGGATGGTGGATACGCAGAGTACGCCCTGCTGCGCTCCGAGGCTGTCGTCAACGTGCCTCGGGACATGGACCCCGCCGATGCTGCCCCCTTGCTTTGCGCCGGCGTGACCGTGTTCAACGGCATCCGCAAGATGAACATTGAGCAGGGCAACATCGTCGCCATCCAGGGCTTGGGCGGCCTCGGCCACCTGGCCGTGCAGTACGCCCACAACATGGGCTACGAGGTTGCCGTGCTGTCGACGGGCGACGACAAGGCCGACTTCGCCAAGAAGCTCGGCGCCACTCACTACATCAACTCCAAGGCCAAGGACGCTGCGGAGGAGCTGAACAAGCTCGGAGGTGCCGCGCTGATTGTCCAGACCGCGCCCAACCCTGCCGTTGTCGGACCTCTCGTTAAGGGTCTGCAGCCCCACGGCAAGCTACTCAGCCTGTCGCCTGTTGGCGGCGTCGAGTTCGACACGGTCACGCTCATCATGAAGGGTGCGAGCGTTCACGGCTGGCCTGCTGGAAACGCCCGGGACTGCGAGGAGGCCATCCGCTTCAGCCAGACACACGGTGTCAAGTGCATGATCGAGAAGTACCCTCTGTCCGATGTGCAGAAGGCAGTTGATGATCTTGTTGCCGGCAAGCCTCGCTTCCGAAACGTTCTGATTATGGAGTAATGTGTTTGTATTGGGAGAAGCTTTAGCGTATGGTGTTGTATCGGAAGAAGTTCTAGCGTGTGGTGTTTTGGGCGGCGAGCATTGGGGGAGTCCGGTTGTTGAAGGCCTCTGACATGGCACGAGAGTTGGGGATACCAAAAGTCGAAAGGGTGATTGCGTTGAGGGCGGATGAAACTGGTAGTAGTTGAGGCCTATGAAGCTACGAATGAATGAGCGATAAAATAAGCACAGAAAGTTCAAGATTACGTACATAACCGTGAACATATAAGTCAACAGCAATATGATTAAGTATTAAGGCACGTAATCTTCATGGTATTAAACACATCAGTCAAGCGCGGACACGCTCAAAGTCTCAACAACCACTCTATGGTTTCCATCCTCCAGTTCTATCTTTGAACAGCCCATCGGGATCGACGCTGGTCGCAACCGCCTTTGCGAGAGCTCTGCTGCCTGGCCGGAGCCGGCCAAAGTAATCTTGGCGATAGTAGGCATAGTTCATAAAGATTGGCATGTAACCACTTGCCAGGGTCCGGTCTCGCTGCCAAGCAAGCACCTTCTCCCGAATACCGCCGTACGTCTCCTGCATAGTTTCGTCCATCTTGTCGTAGTCGCTGGGCAGTGTGAAAGCATAGTTCATCTCGATGATGAGGCGATCTACGCTGTCGTCGCAATCGATAAGGTCGCCGCCCGCGTCGAGTGCCTTGCGGGCAATGACCTTGGGGAACGGCTGGTAGGCAATGGAAGCGACAATGCCAGGGACGAGGAGGCGCTGGTCCACGATGCCGCGCCAGTGTGCATGGATGGACTCCATGACTTCTTCGCCCTTCTCAAGAGACGGCAGCGGAATAGTTTCCGTTGCGATCGTGACTACTTGCCCTTTAAGTACGACCCAGTTGCTGAAAGTGACAAACTCTGCGTAAGAGCGGACGCGGGCATCATTGGTGATGGGACCAGCGTCGGTAAAGTTCTTGAAGATACCTTCGGGCACGTCGACGCCATCGTAGAAGAGAAACATGATCCACGTGTCAACCAAGTTGAGATTCGTGCGCTCAGCCGTCAGGATGACTGCCGCCCGGGGGTCCGTGTTGTACTCGGTGAAGTCACGCACGGCTTGGAGCAGCTTCGACGCGGTCTTTGGGGTGTGCAGGAAGACGAGGTTGCCTCCGTAGACTTTGTCTTGGCGCAGGGCTTGCGCGGTGTAGGACGTGACAATGCCAAAGTTGTTACCACCACCCTTGAGAGCGCGGAACAAGTCTGGGTGGTTGGAGTCCGTGACAGTGGTGATGGTGCCGTTGGCAAGGACGATCTCGTACTCGCTGACAGTAGAGGCTGTCCAGCCGATCTGTGTAGACATGTACGACAGACCACCTCCGAGAACGAGACCGCCAGAGCCCGTGTTGCCGATTCGGCCGCCTGCGACACTCCAGCCGGTGCCGTCAAGCTTTTGAGCGAGGCCATCAAGGCGGTTACCAGGACCGAACTTGACAATCCCGGTCGCTTGGTCGACAACGACGTGGTCTAGGTCTTGCGTCGCAATGAGCGGACCGTTGTCGACACTAGCCCAGTAGTTGTTGGGGCTGTGACCACCGGATTTGACGGCAAATCTCTCGGTGTTGTTGGCCAGCAGCTTTACAACAGTAGCCACCTCCGCGGCAGTCTTTGGGAAGATGATGCAGGAGGGCTTGATAGCACTGCATGTCGAAGACCAGTACTCTGACTGTTCGTCGATATAAGCTAGATCCAGAGGACGAGCAACCTTGACTGTGGTAAGGCTCTCGACATCTGAGCAGGTGTCTGCACGTGCTAGCCCGGCGAAAGCCGCAGCCGCGAGGAGAAAGAAGGAGTTGTAGCGGCCCATGTTGGACGTTCGCTTGGAATCCGGTTGTGTCGGATAGGAGGTTTCAGATGGAAGGCTTGCTTATGGCACGGAATGTTAAACATGTGTGACATCCAGCCGCTCTTTATACATGATCTTGTTGAGCAGGATTTGCAATCAACAACAGGGGTAACGTCTTTCCGTCCTGACACTCTGGCAACCAGGATAGACATGGGCACACCTCCTTTCCAGAGTGAAGCTATCGTCAACCACGGGGCATAGGGACAACTTGGGACTAGATTTGAGAAGAGGAAGAGAACAGGATTTTGAACCCGGTCTTCACTAATGCAAGCCTCGAACTGTCAAAGAGTGGACGGAGACAGTCCGCCCCTGCAGAGCCGCCAATCACACGAGCTACCATGATTTAACTTCAGCGTATTTGACGCGCCAAGGAGGCCGTTGGAAAGTGTTGTGATGTCACCAAGCATGGGCGCCGTACTGAGCACCGCCCCCAAGACACGCCACAGCCCTATCACATCTTCAGCAAGGGGCATAGGAGGTCCCAAGATGCACTATCTGACGAGGCTACGAGGGGGCCTGCAGCTTGTCACAGGAGAGTACGAGCTTGAGTCCCTGCAACTGGGGTCAAAGGTAGGGTAGCGTGGCTTGCATCCACTAGCTGAGAAGGAGGATCGGTAATGCAGGTCAAGCTTACTTTAAAGCTGAGATGACGAAGAGGCGCCTCGGGACTTCGTTCCTGGCCGAGCGGGATGTGTCGGTGACTTCACCCTTATCTCATGTGGCAGATTGTTAAATCTTCATACATGGAGCCAAGACTGAGAATTGGGTTGATAGAGGCATGCAACTCAACGCGGCTTAGTGGATAAAGCACTTCGAGGAGAGATTTGTAGATCAACTTAGACGGTGTGACCTGATCCCGATGCCATGTTGACGGTATGAAATCTTCCGAATGCCACTGCACATCACGGCAGGCGTCCCATACCACCTTATGTCGCATTTCTCAGAAGCAAGGCAGACAGCGATCCTTCAAGCACTGGCCCTTCCTATTGGCTAAAACATATAACAGGTATGTAGCCCCCTCGTGCGTACCCGGCAGCCCATGCGGTTCGTTTAGGCTACCCACCTGAGTTGAAGCTGAGGGATGCAGATCCGGGGAAGCTTCCTTCGGCCCGCCGAAAGGACAGGCCCTGCTCCGCCTAGGACAAATGCAACCGCTGTCTCCGTCCAGCCGCACCGAATCAGGGAAGGCCAAGAAATTACCTGTGCCCAAAGCATACAGGTAGTGCTGCTTTGAGCGGAAGGATAAGACTATTGAATCTGAGTCGGGAAATAATCTCTGGCGATCTCGGAAATGCAGGATTTCAAGCGAATGCAACTTGATGACAGCGCCCACTGAGCGATAAGGAGTTTCTCTGGTGACCCTCTGCGGCTAACCTCCGTTTGTTTGGAAAGCCCTGGTTTCAGCAGCAGGCTGTCGGGGGGACTATCGGGATAGATGGAGTTGTGCTGATGAAGATCGTTATGTGACAGCTGAGGGCTAGAACCTTGGCAAAGCCTTGCCGCGATGATGAGGAATTGCATGAGGGTCCTCACGCGACCGGCTAAAAGGCAGAGCACCCAAGGGGCCAGAAGAGCTGCCCGCCTGCCTGGAGCAAGATACAGAAACCTCTCCCGCACGGGGAGGCGGAGTCATCTGCGCATCTGCGGCCCCCCTTGCTGACACCCACCCACGAGAAACTGCAAAGCCTGCCGTCCTCGTATGAGGCGAGTGTGCTATCCAGCGCGTCGTCAGCGTTCTTGATAGAGTGTTGGAACACGCGGAAGGTTACTTGGTACAATTGTGTCATTATGCATTTCTAATTTACAGAAACCCTCGCCGCTCCTCCAGAGGGAACGGCGCTGCCTCGACGTCCACGATGACACGCCCCTTCTCGTCCAGCCGCGCTCCCACATCTGACGTCGGCGCGCACGGCTTCGTGTGCGCAACTTCCTGCCGACTCACGCGAGCCTCGTCGCGCGGGATCCAGACCGGCGTCTTGGGTAGCCACAGCTCCGGCGGCAGGTAGTCGCGTTGTCTATCCTGCTGCTCCGGCGACTCGGCGCCCGATTGGACGTCGTCCGGGATGAGTTTGCGCAGCGCCAAGAAATCCTCGTACACCTCGGGGTGAAGCCATCTTCCCAGCCAGGGGGGTGGACTGTTGTGTGGGTCGTCGCTAGCGAGGATGCCGATTTTTCGGAGAAGACGGTTCAGGCCGGATTCTTCGGCTTCGACCTCGAGCTTGGACTTTGTCTTGATTGTGACAAACTCTCGTATGATTGCCCAGAGGCTGCCTGCCCCTTCGACGCCTCTGCTTCCGGTGATAGTGTGATCGCTGTCAGGCGCATACTCTTCTGCATCTTCTTCATCGTGATCATTGTAAATTTGCATTTCATCGCCGAACGCCTGCTCAGTGTCATAGTAGTCGTTCGCCGCTCCGCCCGGTTCTGAGTCCCCATGTCCATCGCTTACCTCATTCGCAGCGGCTGCCAATGCCTTTTCTTCTTCTCTGATCTCTTCCTCCATTGTTAATGTTTGTGGTAGGCTCTGCACTAGCGGCGCAATGGCTTCCGACAAGTTCATGTGTACTATTCCCGAGAAGAGCAGCAGCATTATAATCAGTACCATTGGGCCGAATGCCTTATTAAGTGCAAAGAGACCAATTAGGCAAACCTCAGCCATGTAGAGGCCGACGATCAACTGAGTCAACGCTTGGGGGTAGAAAAGCCCTTTGCTATCCATATCGGAGTCAAAGACATAGATGAGGTTGTAGCGCCATACGATGTGCATGAAGGCCATACCTCCAGCCGCAAATACGAGAACAAGAGGTGCGACACAAGCATAACTCAGAGCTGAGAAAATCTCATATCAGCATTTGAAGTAGAAGTGATACCCGAGGAGACTTACCGATCACGCCCATATTTGTGAAGACAGGAAACACCCCTCCCCAATGGACAGGCCGCAGCCGCCGCCAGAGTCTATGCTGCGACCGTGGAATACTGATGATCTTGATGAAGAGATGATGGCGGATCAAGTCTAAAAGGTGGAGCAGGTTCGTTCCGCCAGCGGCCAGGCACTGAATGAGAATGTAAGAGAGGTAGAAGTTGGAGGCTCTGGGTAGGTTTTTGGCGAGGAGGTTGGTTGCCTTCATGGGGTCTTGAAGGACTTCGAAGAAGGCGCCCGATGCTGCTGAAGTTAACGTGGTGATGAGGAAGACCTGGACCACTTGGAAGGCGAAATACGCCTTTTGACAAAATAACTCGGCCAGTATGAGAGATGGCACTCCGGCCTGCGCGGCGCAAACTGAAGGTGGTCAGTATCATGCTACGCTGAGGATGGGCTGAGACGTACATCGAAGCATCATAGGGACGAGTGACATGAACAGAGACAGAGCCAGAGCTGGGATGAAGCCCCCAAGAAATCCTAGGATTGGCTTTGGTAGCTTGGAGATCCATGAGAGGAAGGCGATGTTGCTGAGGAAGTCGACATTTGACACAATACCAACGAATGCGGATGGGATCGACCAAAAGATGATGGCAGCAATGATAAGGGCAAAGATCAGTGTTCTCCGCACTATGCGTTCCCACCACGACATACGAAGAGAGTCCCATATCACCTCATCGGCGCGGATACCAAGGAGTCTGGTCGACATCTGCAAAGGGCGGTGGTGGACCAGCGTTTGCTGTGCGGCCTGTGCACTCTCCTGGGTGTCAAACTCGATGAAGGCAGCTGGCAAAGCGATGCCATCTCCTCTGCGGATTGCGCGCCGGAGCTTCCAGATCTGCATGTTGAGCTCCTTCAACTTGTCTCGTGTCCATCGAATCGTGTCCACGCGGCGGCCGAAATTGGCTAGGGGTCGGTGGTGAGGGCGAGCCTCAACGGGAATCCAGAGGGCGGCAACAGAACCGCGAACGTCGGGTAGGGCTGGATCGAGACCGTAGGGGTGAACGTAATCATCGTCTTGCCCAGTTTGGGATCCTGAAGGCTCTTCGGGTTTCTCCTGGCTGTGGATGCTATCAATGCCTTGTGTTGGCAAGGAATTGGTACGGCTTGACACGGGAACGATGGTAATCTCCGTAGATGGAGACGTGTCGTTGCCGTCCTTGTCGCTCTTCTCAGACTTGATTGCGCCGTCAGCAACATGCACCGGCCCTGCAGGGGAGGGGTGGCCAACATCAGGGTTTTGGCGCAGGTGCTTTGCGCGAGCGAGATTGGCTTTCCTGATTAGCTGGATCTCGGCCTTTTCTAACCTCAACGCGGTCTGCTCCCTCTCCTTGACCAGGTTGACTAGTGCTCGCATGGTTCGAGGTATCCAGATGCGCTTGGCAGAATCACCGTAGAGCTTCCGTAGGCGGCGCTCGTCGAGGTATTGTGATGGTACGCAAGTGATCATCATAGTCCGAGACGAGAGGCGATTTGCGTAGTATGGTGAGGAAAGGTAAGCTTGGCGGAGGTTGACGTAGTATATGCATTCTCGGACAACCGTGAATAGGACGAAACCTGTTCTTGATGAGTCTCCGTGGCAGGGAGGCGTGGGAGTGCATTAGGATCACAAGGCTCACCAAAAAATATCCAAGCAACAACGGCATGAGCAAACAACTTCCGCTGGTCTTTGACATTGCCGATAGTTAGAGCATCTAGCTGCTCCTGGCCGTTGCCGCCGGTGCCGTTGATCGGGAGCAAGATCGGCCAAACTATGAGGCAGCCCGCTACAGAGATGTTGCGAAGAACTTTGAGATAGCGGAGGAAGAAGAAGCCGTCGAGGGAGCCGTGATTTAGGACATATGTGTCGGGTACCTTGAAGAAGGGAATCACCCAGTTAAACCACCCAGAAGGAAGCGCAGGGCCTGTCGACCTGTTCGAGGACGTCAGCGATACGTTGTTCCGACGAGCAAATAGTCATAACTCAAGTCTCACACACCTCGAGGTTTGCAGGCCCTCAATCGTCCTGGGCGCATACACTCTCCTGCACCGAGGCCGAAGCACAATGAAGACCACGAGGCATACAGCCAGATAGATCAGGACCGGGATGAACGTCGCGCCGAGCTTTGCTAGTGAGGACGTCTTGTTCGTCGACGCTGTGCTCAGCGTCCCTCCGCCATCAGAATCATCACGGCCGGAGCCGACCCGAGGGTCGTCAGCTTGAGTCTAGATATTTTCAGAGTCAGCCAGATATCCGGAGGTGCGTCCAATTCAGCGCAGAGAGCACGTACCAAGTCTCCCAATTGTCGACTAACGAGCCACTTCAGGCCCTCTCCCCAACTATCGCGCGAAAGGTGATGCGGCGCAGGCATGGCGTACAACGAGCGCTCATGGTTTCCGGGGTTGTTACGGTGGGCCTCAATATTCCCTCCGTCAGACTTGACTGATCGATGCGCATGCGCTGGGCTTAGCGGCAGGAACGCGACAGATAACGGCTACGGGCCAACTTGAGGCTCTCCGGGGGATGAGGGGCTCGGAGAGGGTTTTAGGGAAGCCCAGGCCGGTCGTTGCTTTTTTGTCTCGCTACAATTTCCCGGACGTCCAACCACCGGAGGAGGTGGCGTCGCAGCGGCAAGTCACACAGCAGAGGGTGGGAGAAGGGCAAGGTGTCGCCATGACTGGCTTGACTGGGAAGGCTACGGTTACGGTCGCATGTGCGGGCCATTATTGGACAGGCAGGCTCGCCTAAAATTGAATGAGGGCAGTGCACGAGCATCTTCCAGTGGTCGAGATCTAGCGGCGACAGGGATCTTCCCGACAGTGTCTTGGGCCACCGTCCACATCGCGGATGCCGATTGGGTACCGTAGTCGTCAGTTGAGGGTAGCCCAGGGCTTGGAGTACGATTTGATAAGGAGTAGTTCCGCCCAACGGCCTGCTAGTGATTGATTGATCTGAAGAGCCACGAGTAGTTGCATTTGAGTTGCGGATCAAGACCCTGAAGGACTGGAGGCAGCCGGGTTTTTAAAGAGGCGCCAGCAGCCACCAACAGTTGCTTAGCCAAGTTAGCGTTTGGCTACGTTCCCTCTTGCTCTTGTGTCTCCTGGTTCCTTGCTACGAAGATCGCCCATGATCTACCCACGCAGCCCGAGTGGCCAGTCTTACCTCGCCACACTACGCTGGCTCCGGTGGCTGCCATGCATGTCTCCCAGTTCGGCAGCCCGATGTCTCGCACCCGCAGCGCCCATCAGATAAGTCTTGGCTTGCTGTTATCTCTGTGCACAATCACTGTCGGGGCTGATGTGCATTGGGTCTCGGCGTCATTGCCCAGCAGCGTGTCGCAATCCCGCAGCCGTGGAGCTGGGGGTTGACGCCATCATAGTCGTGGGGTCCTTGAGCCCTCAATCTTCGTTGCATCGCTAAGCGATTGCGAATATTTGGCACCAGATAGCCATGCCATTCTGGGCGCAGGGAAATAGTGGTTCAAGTTCCATCCGGAAAATTAACAAATATGCGGACCCAACAGCTTTTCCGATACGCAAAGGTGACCGAGACAGGACAGCCAAGTGGGTAAAAATGATTTGTAAAATCTCCACTGCTCTTCAGAGATGCAATTCCATCTTGGAGGGCTGCCGGCTGGATACTAAAGTTCCCTCCACACCGACATAACTGAAGGAGTACATCTCGGTCATCACAGTCAGAGACAGATGCTCAACCACTAGAGAGTCTACTAAAGCCTGCTAAGCGTCACCTCGGCCCTTGACCAAGCTTGATTAGAGAAGTTGATAGTTCGCTCTAAGACTTGGGACAGCTGCTCGTAGGGTCATCGGATGGATTGTGTGAATGGAGCTGTTAGACAGGTAATCACCGGCTTTGTGATGAAGGGTGGGGGCTACCGTCGTGAATATTTTAGGGCGTGCCAATCACTAATGCGCCGGACCCGAGTTATGCTGCGCGGAGGTGATGCGCGTGGTTGGCGATCTACCCTGTTACATCAGCCTCACCCAGAGCCAGACGAAGCTGTTTCGAGACCGTGCTCTGGGACATCTAAACAAGCTTATGAACCTTTGGCACATGGCATCCCAAGGGGCGGGTGACAATAGCTGACCTCCGTGTAACGCTATAGCCTCTCTTCTGTCAAGCACCTTCGATCAACCCTTCGATGCGAAATCGGACGAACATCAACAAAGGAGGCTATTACGTAGTTGGTTAAGGCGTCGACCCAAACGCCATCTGCGGGGTTAGAGCGCTGCTTATCCGCAACTAACTTCTCGACGATAGCTCGGCTTCCTGCATGGTTCTTGGAACCGCCCTTGACAACTACCGCTTTGGGAATTGACCGCCATGCCATCTCGTGGGACTTATGATTAGCTTGGGCCGTTGCCCATACAAAATCTTCGACAACAGGGTTTGCTGGAAGGTTGCCGAGCTTCCACGACGTCAGCCTCCTCCCTTGGCCGGGCACCCAAGACGGCATCTCTGCTTCCAAGGGCGGGGGTTTGACTCTCTTCATTCGTCGGCTGGCCGATGCTGTCTGCGGCATGTTTATCTCTTCCTCCACAATTTGTTCCCCTCACGCGAATTGAGGTGTCCCCGTGGTGCTGGCGGGGGCCAGCTAATGGGCCGTTCGAAGCTACCGAGCTACAATTCCGGATCTGCGCAATGACGGAGCCAATTGGTCAATGGGCGGCTGACATGTCGTGACTGTCCTATGCCATGGCTAGCAAGAAAGCATATAATGAGGGGATGGGCTCCTCCTCGCGATCGCGATTTCTGGCGGAAGCACGGCAGCAGGGCTGATCTACATACACCGTAGACAGCTTCTTCCTTACTCATATCCCTGTCTCCATATCTGCTATATCGCCTGACGTATTCTGGACACCCATATTAAGCTTCAACATGCGCTTAACTGTTCTCACCTTTGCGGCGGGTGTGGCAGCTTGCGGTCGCGACTTGCTCTTCACCAAGCGGCACACCCATCGCCAGCCAATTCGCAAGCGCAACGACCAATGGCCGCCAGTACTGACAGAGCAAGAGACGATCCTCGTCAACTCGTTTGACAACGTCACCATCGACGGGTGGTCCGACTACTACGGGCACCAGAACAAACTTGCCGGCCTAGGACTCGAAGCTTCTCAGTGGACGGCGGATCGCTTCAGCGAGTTCGGGTTTGATTCGCATCTGTCCGAGTACCATGTGTACCTGACATACCCGGTGCATCAGTCGGTCTCCGTTACATGGGCGGATGGGCGCACCGAGCCCATCAATCTGGTCGAGCCCGTGCTCCCAGAGGACGATGTGACGGGGCGACCGGACAACCAGCCAACCTTCCACGGATACTCGGCTTCCGGCAACGTGACTGGGGAATACTTCTATGTCGGGTAAGCGGGAGATGGCCGAAGTAAGGTGTTGAAGAATACTAATACGGTCTAGACGTGGTTCAATTGAAGACTTCGAACGCGTTAGGGAGCTTGGAGTTGAGATCGAGGGGAAAATTGCTCTCATCCGCTATGGTGGTCTCTTCCGCGGCCTGAAAGTCAAGAACGCGCAGGATTTTGGCGCTATTGGTGTGCTCATCTTCACCGACCCTGGCGACGACGGCGAAGTCACCGCCGCGAACGGATATGACAGCTATCCCAGTAAGTGTGCATCCTGATGAAGAGATGCAATAGCTGATCTTTGGGATCCCAGATGGCCCTGCTCGTCACCCCCAGTCAGTCCAAAAGGGCTCGACGCTCTTCCTCTCGACGCGTCCCGGTGACCCTACCACTCCCGGGTATCCCTCACACGAGGGCGCTCCACGGGCTGGCATCTCGGACGTCACGCCTTCAATCCCTTCGATTCCCATCTCGTACGCTGCTGCTGAGCCCCTGCTGAGGGCTTTGAACGGCCATGGCGTCAATGCCGATACCGTCAATCGCACTATCTGGGCTGGCGGCCTCGATGCAGACTACTCCACTGGCCCGGCCCCTGGTATCACGGTTTCTGTGAACAACGAGATGGAGGGCAAGATCACCCCGATCTGGAACGTCATTGGTACCATCAACGGAACCAACTCTGACGAGACTATCGTGATTGGCAACCATCGAGACACTTGGATGATCGGCGGCAACGGCGACCCTAATTCTGGATCTGCTATTGTTGTGGAGCTGGCCAAGGCTTTCAAGAAGCTTCAAGACGGTGGATGGAAGCCAAAGCGCAACATGTGAGCGCCGACTCTGTAAGAGAGACGGTGTACTTTGAGAAGCTGACAAGACTTGTGCAGTGTTCTTGCCTCTTGGGACGCAGAGGAATATGGTTTGGTCGGATCCGTTGAATGGATCGAGGACCATATCAACTGGCTCACCGAGACCACCGTTGCTTATCTCAACATCGACGTCGGCGTGTCGGGCCCTCGTGTTGGTCTCAGCGCGAGTCCCGAACTGCACAAGATCGGAACGGATCTCTTCAAGAAGGTCATCGCCCCCAACAAGGGCTTGTACAACGAGTCACTCTACGACGCATGGCAGCGTGACGCTGGTGGAGAGGTTGGCGTCCTTGGAAGCGGCAGCGATTACACTGGATTTGTGCATTCCGGCATCAATTCTGTAAGTGCTTGTGTGAAGAAGTTGGGAAATATTTAGAACTGACACAAACACCAGCTGGATATTGGCTCGGGCGGCGGAGCGCAGGATCCCGTATGGCAGTACCACAGCAACTACGACAGCTACCATTGGATGGCGACGTTCGGCGACCCAGGTTTCCATCAGCACCGAGCTGTTGGCCAATACCTTACGCTTCTTGCGTACCACCTCGCTGACGACGAGGTCCTTCCGATTGACGTGCAAAACTACGGCGTTGAGCTCCGCGCGTATTATGACGACCTGTCCGAGTTCATCGCGGAGAATGGCGCCAGCCTCGATTTGTCGGAGCTGTCTGATGCTATCGATGTCTTTGTCGGTCGCGCCGAGGAGGCGAAGAGGCTGGAGCAGCTTGCAATCACACTGAACGACCAAGACCTCATCAAGGTTGTGAACCACAAGTATCGCGACTTCCAGCGCGGCTTTATCTCGCAGGGCGGGCTTCCTGATCGTGAATATTACCGACACGCCATTTTCGCACCAGGACTTGACACTGGTAAGTTTCGCCCTTCTCTGGCGACGCGACTTGACAAGAAAGTCTTTTTCTAAAGATCTCAATAGGATATGCCGCCGTCACGTTCCCCGGCGTGACGGAGGGAGTTCAGTACGACCGCGTGTCCGATGCGGAGGCATGGGTCTCCAAGGCTGCGAATGCCATTCTCCGGGCTGCTGATATCCTCAAGACGTAAATGGGCATGGGAAAATAATAATCGTCATGCAAAATGACGCCACAAACTAGAAGCCAATACTAGTGCAGATTTGATGAGGCCTAGACCGCTTGCTTGATCGTATGATGCTTCATCTATGTAATGATCGACCTTAGTGCCACCCACCCACTGGGTTTGTCCAACCACCAGGCAATTAAAAACAAAGGACACGCGACCACTTGCTCTATCTGGAAAAGTTATGATGAGCATGTGCCGAAATTCCGACAGTGCGCCGTTGAACGGTGACCCTTTTGAAGCAACCATCGATCAAGGTAAATGCTCAGTGGAACTTAGCGCAAAGGTGAGAGTAACCGTCCATCATTTCTTGAATACAAACAGGTATTCCATTCTGCAATTGACGTCAGAGACAATGCTAGATAGCGAATCGTCCACAACAACCTAAGCAAGATTGATGTGTCAAATCACAGTACATATACAACGTGGTCTACAGGCTGGAATCATCTCCATCTCAGACGATGCGCCGAGGCACTTCGGAACAAGCCACAGGCCTACTATGAGAACTCTACGGATCTGCTATACCCACGAAAACTGAGAAATGTGGTCTTACGTCCAGAACCGCCAGATCAGTCGGCTCGTACATCGGTCAAGTGACAGCGAGGAGCAGCTCACACCTCATACACAATTCAACGGCTCATGCAAAGCCCCAAAAGGCGCTGCCCATGAAACTATCGTGGTTCGAGCTACGGGGCGCGACGACCCTTTGAACCCCCTCAATTGGCCTCTGACCGCACGATGCAAGAACATCGGCATCCTCTGCCTACTCATTTTCGTGCAGGGATGGGCCGGCGCGGCAAATTCGATGGGCAACACTGCTGCCAGTAGGGAATTCGGGGTTAGCAAGGTTGCCGAGAATCTTTCCACCGCCATGTATCTCTTCGGCGTCGGCTCAGGAGCACTACTCGCTGGCCCCTTGTCGGAAACTGTTGGAAGGAATCCAACGTATCTGGTCGCGACGGGCTGCTACCTGTGTTTTGTGCTCGGCACAGCGCTGACACCAACATTTGGGGGACAGGTTGTGTGTCGATACTTTGTAGGTTTCTTCTCCAGCGCAACGCTCGCGATCAACGGGTCGAGCGTACGAGATCAATTTCGGTCAGTCAAAAGAGCGTTGGTGTACCCCGTCATTGCTTGGGCGAACGTTGCCGGTATGCTCGCGCCATCTCTTTCAACTGTGAATTACCTGTTAACTCGAGACAGCTCCGATGCTGGCGCCGGTTGCTGGAGGCTGGATAGTGTCCGAGCCTCGTCTCGGCTGGCGCTGGACAGAATGGGTGACTCTCATCATCTCGGGTTTTGCCTTCATCGTAGCTTTCTTGTTCCTGCCGGAAACATACTTCCCGCTGTTGCTCGATTGGAAAGCGAAAGAGCTTCGGCGAAAGACGGGCGACAATCGTTACACTTCGGAACACGCTCAGAAAGAGTCCTTCTTCAAGCGACTACGTGGCACTGCCTTGATGCCTGCGACCTTTTTTAGGACTGAACCCGTCATCATTGCCTTGGGATTGTACCTTGTTCTTCTCTACATTCTTCTTTTCACGTTCTTGACAGGCTTTGAGTACATATTCAAGCAGACTTATCAGCTGTCGGATGGTCTTACTGGGTCCTGCTTTGCCTCGGTCGCAGCAGGGGCAACGGCCTTTACGCTAAGTGCACCAGCGTTGTACAGGTGGTCGCGGCGCACAACTAACAACGTGCATGGAGCGACGCTGAAGCCCGAGTTCAGACTCTGGCCTGCAGTCGTGACAGCGCCTCTGCTTCCAATCTCGCTGTTCTGGCTAGGCTGGACTAACTACCCCAGTATTTCCATTTGGAGCGACCTTGCTGCATGTTTTTGCTTTGGCGTTGTTATAGCGGCGACGTACGTCAGCAGCTATGAGTACATAATCGACAGTTATGGAGACCATTCGGCCATCGCGCTGGCTAGCATTACCATGGTAAGATATATCATTGCTGGAAGCATGGTTATGGCCGCGCGGCCAATGTATAGCGGCATTGGTGTGCATTGGGCTCTGACTTTGCTGGGATGTCTGGCTCTGCCACTGACAGCTGCACCGTTTGTGTTCTGGAGGATCGGTCCTAAATTGAGAGCCAAGAGCCGGTATGCTACTAGTCCGGAAAATGATCAAGGATATGAGGATTGAGCGTCACGAGCCTGCAAGTTTCTTATGCTCGGTTCTCATCATCAGGACTTTATGATGTTATGCTGAGCCGATACAATCCGCTGATAACGAAGGGCTAAACAAGTAAACATCTTTTTGGAAGGAGCAGGAGCTGGAGACAAGGTTGAAGTATGTTGACCGCCGGTGATAGCACTGGGTCAGCCTAACTTCTCAGTAGACAGCATATCTCAACATGTGTCGTGCAACAAAGATCGACGTCTATCAAGGTCGTAAGGTACAATTGTATGAAACGCCAGTAAATATATCCGTAATACCGTCAACGTTGCCTAAATGTCTTCATTCGACCCCTTGCCGAGCCATTCATGGACCCCTATCGTTAAGTTGAATTAATTCCTCTCGAGCGATTGGGAAGAGGATGACTGAGCCGCCTTCAGCTCTATTGTTCAACTCTGTTAGGGTTGTTGCCCCGGCAAGGACATTGGCTCCAATGAAAGACTGACTCATAGTTCCTAAAGCACTGGATTTGAATGATGGTATAGCAGCACGGCTTTGTATTGAGAACTTGATTGTCAATGAGCAGAAAACTGACCCTCCCACGAAAAAGACGCTCTGAAGTATAATCCAAGGCCACTTGATCTTGTAAAGCGTTGTCGGCACTTCAGCAAGGCCGACCATGGTCAGCCTATCGTAAGCATCACTCCCATATCGAGCATCAGATCCGCTCTCACCCCGGTAAGGAGTGTGCCTGGGAGAGCGCATTTCGTTCGTCATACTAGTGGCAATCCTCTCGAAAATCTCACTAATAGGCTCTTTACCCGCTCTCCAGAAGGTGTCAAGGGGTGTTGAGTACGCCATCCTGCTATGCAAAATAGCATTGTACCCTACGGCACCCTTTCCCAGAAGATTTTCAATAATAGTTCTTTCTTTTGGTTCATCAAGCAGCTAATCATCTCGGAATGACTTCTGGAAATATGAACTTATTGATCTGATTGCAGAATCACCCATGCTAAAGGTTGAGTTATTTTCGGAGCTAGTGGTGCGAAGCTCTAGCGAAGTCATTGATGTCATAGAGTGCTTCTCGTTGAACTCCAAGCTGTAGCTCCCGTCATCGGACATAGGAACATCTTCCTGAGCATACACCTCTATTGGGTCTCCATCCCATGCCCTGGGTTGCCATGATTTAGGATCACGAATGGTCTCAAGCTCGACAGCTTTCTCCATAAGAACATTATCCTCCCATTTTGCTTCAATGGACTTTACACAATAATAAAATGCACATTCATCGGCACGCATTGGGATCTCTGGCCAGTATGCCCAAGGTCTCGATGTTGGGTCCCCAAGATCGAAGTCTTCATGATTGGGATATTCGAAGCTCAAACGATTCTGCCAGTCGTCTTCCATCTTCTTCATCTTTGTGTGGTCCTCGTACATGAAACTCATTGACCAAATCATCGTTTTTGTGTCGCTCATTGATACTGTTTGGCTTGGATTGCTGGTACCGAAAGACGTCATTTGAAAATTATCGAACTGAAGTTGACGAGTTGGAGAGTAATGTATGCTCTGGCCGGTATGGCCAACAACACCGGCTATGAAATGACCGTTTGGTAGCACAAAAGCTGAGCTATCGCCTTTTGCGAAATAGCGCTCGGGCTGGAATTGGTTCCAGTACCTTGCCGTCATGTTTATACGGAAATTGAGAAAGTCACCAAATCCATCTACTCTCTTCATATCAGAAGTCAAATCTTTGCATCTGTGACATACCCCGAGAGTCTCAAACTTTGGCCATGAACATTTCGTACTAGGGCAATGCACGTTGACCTGCTGAAGCGTGCTTGATGAGCGTGAAAGGGCACTGCGAATAGCATTTTCCATGGAAAAGTCCAAAAGAGCTTCGGCGTGGGCTGTAGGTAGAGTCGGATTCCATGCGCTGATTTTGTTTATACACAACATCCCGCTGTCGTATTTTGTGGCATACGGAATAGTCGCTTGGGTATCGTTCACATTGCTGGCAAGCTTTGAACCCGGCTCTAATTGAATGAGTTGTTGGGCGAATGGTTCGACAGCGACCGCGAGAATAATCATGCCAGAACCGAGACGAAGTGTGTAGCTGGAAATCATTTAGCATAGATGTCTTTTCATGTTCCTCAATCTAATTCAAAACCCACGGTGTCGATTTTCGCCAGATGAGTGAGAAACTTCCAAGAGGGCCGCGACTGGCTAGATCAATTCGTTCGAACTCAACCAACCGCCTTTCCGTCTGGCTGAATAGGATCCATTTCCATTGACCTATGCATTCCGAAAGACTGAAAACGAGTAAAGCTTTGATCACAACGGATAAAAGCCCGACAACAGTGTTAAGAGAGGTTCCTCTCCACTCAAATGCAGATTTTCCATCAAAAAGGACCAATAGACCTATGAGCAAGGCCAGAGCCGAGACGGAGACCAGCAGGGCCCCAAGTTCGAGAGTCCATTGTCGCAATCCTTTCACCATGCTGGATATTTGACAGGCTCAGTTCTGCAGTATTTGAAGAACTCTTGCACTGAATAAATTTATACTTGTATGATAATGAACCAACTATCTCGAGCTCTATGCAGCTCGGTATGTATTAATAACAGCTTGGTTATGACGGAGCCTGGGAGTTACCTAATTCCCTAAATAAAGTCCTGCGCCCGCAAACGAGGCTGACCTGCTTGCCTTCTGCAACGGCAGATAAAGGTGGGTGGGAGCGTAGCATCGCTTATGGGAGTCTTATTGTATGTGCCACAAGACGCAGTTAAAGGTGTGCTAAGCAATAGACCAAAGTAGTAACAAAAGACGCGTACAAACGCAATGAAAAGGTACTGTGAACAGAACAGAGTTGCATAATCATCGCCAACGACCTGATGATTGCTTTGCAGTACTTAACACCCGAACTCTTCTGGTGGTAGGTACGTTTGGCCTATAACATCCTGGAAGTCTGATTGATTCCAGAGTTGTATCATTAATGTTCGTTTGGTTCGCAAGCGCTAAATAATTCCCACTTCAAACACAATTCTGTATAAATTTTGGTTGATAATACGAAGCTCGAAGGAGTATTCAATCACTATTTTTTAATGTGGTAGCGCTATAGGCATCATCGGGGCTTGACAGTGGCTTAGTTTTTCTGCACAAGAGATTGGACGGTATCAACAGCAACAGGGCGAGTGACGGGGGCTGCGCACTTGCCTTGGCCATCCTTACTCTAAGCGGAAGAGTAAGCCTAACGTAAGGCATAATCTCAGCTATCCATATACTGCAACACGTTCCACGAGTCCGTTTTCATTATGAACGGTATTGACTACCAAATTTTCACGAACTCGGGCGAGTCGTGAATAAACAAACAAGTTTGAGCATGGCATGGGATGCCAAACAATAAAATGACACTAAAATTTCCTCATTTACCGAACCGTCGTACGGCTACATCGGCATCCTCCTGATTCTATTGTCTGGCTCGAAATAGCCTCACCAACACCCTCATAGCCTGCACCTTGACCAGGCCTTTCATCAAGCGGGAGGACTTCGGTTTGCTCTGCCGCAACCAAGATCACAGCGCCGCTCTTGGCCCTCCTGTTCAGCTCAGGGAGTGTCTCTGCACCAGCAAGAATTCTTGCGGCATGGAATGATTGGCACATCGTAGCCAGAGAGCTAGACTTGAAGGAAGGAATAGAAGAGTCCCTTGTTGTGGATATTCTGATCGTGATAATGCAGAATATCGACCCTCCTAAGACTAAGGAGGCGTGCAAAGATATCCAGTACCATTTGACTTTGTAGAGGGTATTCGGTGATTTGATGAGGCCGAGCTCGAATCTTACTTCCGGTGTGGGGATCTCTTCAGTTGGTGCCTTGACTCTGTTGTATGGCGCTATGATCGGTGCCCAACTAGCACCAGTCTGACTACGCATAGCGTTGGTCATAGCTGTAGCAAGCTTTTCGAATGCATCCACGACACTAGTCTCTTCACCTGCCCAAGTTCCACCGACCAGCTCTGGAGACACAAACTTGCTGCGTGAAAGGCCGTTGAAGCCAACGGCACCTCTACCCAGCTTCTCAACAACCTTTATCGCGCCTTGAAGTTCCAGAAGCTGAGGAATCCTGAAAGAGTCTTGAAAATAAGCACTAATGGATTTCACACTTCCCTGTGACACAATGTAGTCTGCCCCGTCTGAGTTGCTCGGAGTTCGAAGTTTCAAAGGTTCCATAAGCGTACCAGAATGATTCCTGCTGAATTCCAAACTATAAAGGCCCTCATCAGAGAGTGGTACGGCTTCGGGCACATGATAATCCTCGAAGGTGAGCTTCGTTGGTTGCCATGAGTTGGGGTCACGACTGAAGTCCGTGGCCTCACTAACATTTTCCTGCAGGACATTACCTTCAACGCTCGAGTTGATACTCTTCACACAGTAGTAGAGAGCACATTCCCTAGCTTGAAGCGGGACATTCGGCCAATATTGCCAAGCCTTGTTCTGGCGGCCGTTGCTGTTGTCATCCCCTGGATGCTGACTGGAAGAATTGTGAGGTGCGGTACTCGACCACTGATCAAGAAGCTCCTGCAGTTGCTTGTAGTCTTTATATATGAAGCTCATAGACCAAATTAAGGTATCAAGGTCGGCCACGGTTATTGTTTGGCTCGGATTGCTGGTGCCGAACGAAGTCATTCTGTAATCACGAACCGCGATTGGCAGGTCATCGATATTCGCCTCCTCGAAAGTCGTTTCTGAAAGACTGCCCTTGGGGTTTGCGATAAAGTGCCCATTTGGTAAAGCAAAAGCAACGGCATCTTCTTTGGCAAATGGCTCCTGAAAAATCTGATGTCCGTTCGAGGATCGATTTTGTGTTATAATAGAGTCGACGAAGTTGAGTACCTCACCAAAATCATCCACTTTTTGCAGCCGAGAGGTCAGATCTGTGCATCGGTGGCACACTCCAAGGGTATTAAAGTTAAGCCATGTACAGCTTGCGCTAGGACAATGCATCTCAACCTGATGCTTAACCGTCTCCATTGAGCCCGACAAGGCGGTGAGAATTGCTGCCTCCAACGAAACATCCATCACTGTGCTTGCCCACGCAATCTTTCTTCCCTTGTCGTCGAAATCTACGTCTGGCGTATACACCCTGGGCAGCGTAAACCAACCACGGCGATAACCCGTGCTGCGAGCAATGGTTGCGTGGACTCCAGAAATGTTGTCAACAAATGTAAAGCCAGGTTGAACTTGGACAAGTTGCTGAGTGAATGGCTCGATGAGAATAGCAATCATAATAAGGCTGACGCCTAGGCGGAGGGTCAAACTGTGGCCCATTCGTCAGCAAAACGTCATATTGCACAGCAAGGACGGCGGACATACGGCGTGGCCCTTCGCCATACAAGGATAGAGCTGCCAAGTGGTCCACGGCTGGCCAAGTCGATCCGTTCAAAATCCATGAGTCGCCTTTCCTTCCTACTAAATAGAATCCACTTCCATTGGCCTACGCATTCAGAAATGCCAAATATCATAAGGGCCTTCATGTTAACGGATAAGATCGCAATAATGGCATTAAGAGTTATGCCACTCCATGCCACTATGGGCTTTCCATCGAAGACCACCAAAAGGAGGGCTAGTATAACCAGAGCAATGAACGCGGCCATCAAGGCACCAAGTTCGAAAATCCATCTTCTTATATTTAACATTCTGATGTATAGTATAATAAGAAGATATCGCCGTGTCTGGACTTGCAGGTACACGTTTCTCGGCTGCAGATTGTACCTATTTATGCTCAACTTGTCTAGGCAAACGCGATTAAAAAGACCTGGATTCAATGCAGCTGAACTGAGCATTCCTAGGCGCCCGCCTACGCGGGGGAATGACACCCTCGAGCTCCAAATTAGGGCTTCTAGACCGCTAATACAAACTGGGATCATAAACCCTGCGACAGGGCCACGGCCAGTGCTACGATGCAAGAGTCCGTTTTTGTAGCCATTCATTCGGTATCAATTCAGCAAGGGTGATTGCTGCAGTATTTGGATTTGGAGCGGGGCCATGGGAACTATAGCGTCCGTCAACGGGCGCTCTGAAAGGATTACTGGCCGCATGAGAAGAGGCGATCCAATGAGGGTGGGCTGGCAGCTAATTACGAAAAGGGAGTTATATCTTTAATACCCCGGTAGGTACTATTCTTTCCATCATCTAAGTGCCCACGCAACCTCTACCTTGGCTATTATGTGCCAAGTGGAAGAGGTTTCTAAAGGACATAAGAAACTAAATCATTTTTCATGTGATTGCGTGCACACTTAGCAAAATCATTTCCAATCCTCATCAGGGGGTTTTAAGCACTGTCATGATCATTTCCTCAGTTCGCGACACAATTGCCCGCAAATAGGATGAATGTTGCCCGAAGTGTGCCATGGGGTCCATACTGGTAGGGAACCCAATATGGCTTGGGACTGTGTAGATCATGCTTAATCCAGTCTTGCAGTAATGTCGCGCTCTGCAGTCATCGATACGAAGCACAGTGGCTTAGCCGCACCAGACCTGCCATATTTGGGAGGCTACGGCAGCATCATGCATGGGATAAGGCTGTGTGCGCCCTGCTTCTCTGCAATGTGAATCAGAAGTCAGCCACGAGGCAAAATCAATCTGAAATGCTTGGGTTGCAATCAACTTTCAATTGTCCTCATATTTAGTCCGACTCTTCACTTATGCGACTAGTCATGGTCGCCATTATCTGTAAGGGCGGTGTTACACATCAGTATGGGTTTTTTTCTCTCGACCAAAGTCTGCAAATTGAAATGCAACAGGCAAATGATGCTCTGAGTAGCAAGGAAAAGTATCAATGAGCGGACATAAAATAAATGTCACTGCTCCTCAAGATATGATGAACGCAGACATTGAGACGCACGTTGCTGTGGTCTGAGGCTTGCCCAACGTTTCAACTCTTGTTTCCGCTTTGAGTTTTACGGCAATTCTGCACAGTTTTTCCTGACATTGATGTTTGTAATTTGATCCTCGGAATATTGTGGTACAAGTGATCCAGCAGCCGTGTCACGGTTTGAAACCCGATTGGTAATTCGATGAATAAGATGATAAATTGCTCAGGTATAAGGGAGGCACAGTCAACAGTTGAAGAAATTGCAAAGTATTTATGGTAAGATCTAAACAGCGATCCGATTTCAAGTTTCATCTTTTCGATGCAGCTTTTTAAAAAGAGAAATCAATCGTCTTGCGATTCAGGTTCTCGGGCGGAGAATTTCATCCTGACATTCTACGATGACCACAGGCATATGTATTAACCAATAAATAGAGGAAGTTTCGTTTCTAGCAGAAATCGGGGAATCCAGAAGATGACTTGTAAAATAGGAAGAAGTTTTTGTCTTTCTGTTCACAGGCTTTCCGCATCTGCACCGTCGCAGTTTCTAGGAGACACATTCATCCTCGTGAAGTGTATGCATCGGTAGCATTTTTCAAGAAACGAGCGATTGTGTACGTCTTCTAGACTTTACAGACTCTGACCAAGCCTTGGCTGTGTACCATGCCAACGCCAACTATGCCCCGAACTCTCACTGGCCACTTTGCAGGAAGGTTTTGTCTTCAGCTGAGACTAAAATTTATCTTCGACAGATGTTCTTTTCAGTCTCTTTAATGATCTCTAGAATTGGTCAGTTTTCGTCTCTTGTAAATGTCTGGCCGTATGCTCGGTAGGATATCCGGTCTTGCAGATGAGGCAGAATAAAATTTTACCTATTCATCGCCAGGGTTTCGTTGAATTGTAGCATCTTGTAGGGCATGCGAAGGGCAAACTTGGGTACCAAGCTGGGATCGGGATCAATGCGGCATTCAAAGCTACAAGTTGGCTACCTTCTTTTGAGGGTAAACATCTGTGAGATAGAAGTTGCCGAAGGTACTCAGCTACTGATTAAGCAGCGTGTGGCGAGTACCTGCGTGTGCCCTTGGAGCGCCCAATAAGAGATGCATAGCGCAAAACTTATTTTTGTTTAAATTCCAACTCGGGAAAAATGCCACCGTGCAATAGGCTTGGCAGCAAGCCGCTCACAAAGCCGCTCGGATGCTAACCGTGATGCTCAGTTGCTCGGATGTTAGCCGCACAGCTCGGATATTTATCCGAAGCCGAGCCTACACGCGACCAACTCGGAGAAAGCATGCGGCATTTCCGCATTGAATGAGACATGGAACACTGGGGTCATGGGGCGCCGATCGTCAACGGGCCAATCAAGTGGACCGGATGTTGTTCTCGTATAAGACGGACTCCCTCGAGATGTCGTGATGCTGAACGTGTCTTCTCCTCCTTTCGGATCACAAAAACAGAAGAAATCAAGAAAGCAAAATGGCTCCTCAAGTTCCGCCGAGTGGTGTTTGGGCTCCGGCCGTCACCCTGTTTGACCGTGAGACGGACAGCCTCCTCCCCGATGACCAGGCCAAATACTACAGCTACCTCGCCAAGAGCGGCCTGGCGGGACTCGTCATCCTCGGCACAAACGCAGAGACTTTGCTGCTGACCCGCGAGGAGCGCAAGGCCCTCGTCGCCATCGCCCGCAAAGCGGTTGGCCCAGACTACCCCATCATGGCGGGTGTTGGCGGACACTCGACGAAGCAGGTTCTTGAGTACATAGCCGACGCCGCTGAGGCCGGCGCCAACTACGTGCTTGTGCTGCCCGCGGCGTACTTTGGAAAGGCCACAACTCCGGCTGTCATCCATGACTTCTACGCCGATATCGCCACCAAAGGCGTGCTGCCCGTCGTCTTGTACAACTTCCCAACTGTGTGTAACGGCGTGGACCTCGATTCGCAGACCATTGGCGACCTCGCTAGGAAATATCCTAGCATCGTCGGCGTGAAGCTGACTTGCGGTTCCGTGGCCAAAATCACGCGTCTCGCAGCGGAGTTCCCCGCCGAGCGCTTCGCAACCTTCGGTGGACAATCAGACTTCCTGATCGGTGGTCTGAGCGTCGGCTCCGCGGGCACCATCGCTGGATTCGCCAACGTCTTCCCCAAGGTTGTGTCACGCATCTACAACCTGTACAAGAACGGCGACCTTAAGGAGGCCCTCGAGCTGCACCAGAAGGCGGCGCTAGCAGAACAGGCCTGCAAGGCGGGCATTAGCCATGTCAAGTACGCGGCGGCCGTGAACACGGCGAAGAAGGCGGGTATCGAGGGCGCGGTGGACAAGATGGCGCCTAGGAAACCCTACCAGCCGCTGTCGCAGGCGACGAAGGAAAGCGTGGACGCTACGTTGGCGGAGCTTGTGGCCATTGAGGATGCATTATAGGCCAGGGATTTTGATGAGATTACATGACAACTCGAAGTAGACGACACGATACAATTAGATATCCCATTGAATGTTTTTACCGCACTTCAGCAAGCATGGTCTTTGGCTTTGAATGTAACCGAACAGAATGAGCGTTCGCCTTGATAGCGAGTCCCGACAATGAAGCACACGCCACCTAAGAACTTCGCATGATGCAGGAAATCCGGGCCTGTCACTGGTTACCTCTTCACGAACACCGACGACAAGAAGAGGTCGGCCGTTTTTGGAGAGTGCTTTGCTCAGAGAGTGTGCCGGTGAACCTATCGACTATGGAAGTAGTTGTCTTTGACAACTGAGTCCAAGAGCACCCGTAACACCTAGAATCAAACACTTCAAAGACCACGGCCATGGAGTTTTACTGCATAAGATCTAAGGGGAAACTAAATCATAGCTAGGGACGGCTTCATAATTCAAGAATCACCAAGGAAATATTGACTGATGTCATGTCTTGCGAAAGCTAGGTCCAACGGATACTTGATCTATTTCGACTCTTATATGACTTCAGTTACGTTGCATGTTCACAACTAATACCGAAAGCCGGAGTGGAACTAGTCTGGATAATGAACAAAATGGCCTCGTCGCCTTTGGGAGGAAGGGAAGATCTTAGCCACAGAAATAAGCGCAGCCTACACAAATACATTACTACCGCTATAACAAGCGCTACTGTTTCTATTCTATGCTCTCATTACTCTCATCTGGACATCCGTTTCCCCTCTTATGACGTGCGCGTCCAGTATTGAAAAACTCTAAACCAAAATCAGGATATCATGAGGTCGCGCATCTGCAACGACGGCGAAGACAGTGTGTTCGTCACTCGGCGTCACATAGCCAGATTCCCCGTTAGAGAAACGGCTTGATTTGGTCCTCGGTCCAATCCCAGAACTCTCGGGCTCTGCCGCTGCCGCCTTCCTCCTTAGTCTTCCCGGCATCAACTAGGTCTTTTCGGAGATTAGCAAATCGGCCCCAAGGCGCGACTAGAGATACTCATTAGCACAACGTTTCAAGTAGAGAGGAGAGTTCAAGTCAAACGTACTCCATGCGCCGGTCTTCTCCATGTTGACTGCTGGCGACAAGCCCGCAAAGATCTCGGTGTAAGCACCATAGATCGAATCGTACAGGAAGAATGTCTGCAGGAACCTCCTGAAGACATTGACCTGCATTCGCCAGAGCTCAGAGTTGAGGTTTCCCGGGTTCAGCGCAACGCTCACAATGTTGTCCGCCTTGTGTTGGCGAGCATACTCGACCGCGTGGAGGACGTTTCCGGCCTTGCTGATGGCGTACTTGGTCAGCCAGAATTTGTCGTTGTGGTAGTCGAGGTTGCTCATGTCAACACCGCCGCTGGGGGCGAATGGCATTTCGGCCGCAGATGAAGCAACCCAGGCGACGCGCACGCTACCGACAGGCTCTGTCTTGGCGGCAGTGATGAGTGCGGGCGTCACGAGCTTCGTGAACATGAATGTGCCGATATTGTTGACTCCGAGCTGCAGCTCATAACCCTGCGCCGTCTTGGACCCTGCGGGCGGCTGCATGACGCCGGCATTGTTGAAGAGCACATGGAGCTTGCTTTCACGCCGGAGGAAAGAGTCCGCAGATGCCTTTATCGTGGTTAAATCGGCAAGATCAAGGCGCAAGAAGTGCAGCTCGCCCGATGAGTTGGGCTCAGCCTGCTTGATGGCGTCGATGGCATTGGCGGCCTTTTCCTCCGAGCGAGCAGCAACATAGACCTTTGCATTCTTGCCGTAGAGGATCTGAGCAACTTCTTTTCCGACACCTGTGTTGGCGCCAGTGACCAGGTAAACCTGCGCGACGGCCGGGTTAGCAGAGGGTCAGGGGGGGGATTGAGAAGTTGCGTCGCGATGTGGACTTGGCTAACCTTGCCGTTCAGCTCGGGGACATCCTTCTCCGTGAATGTCGGTCTCGAGGGAAACAGTTCACTGAGGAACCTGAAGGTGTAGCCAATCATTCTGAACGGCGCGATCTGCGATATATCTTGCAATTTATTTTCGTTTTCTGCGAAGAATTGACAGATGGGAAAACAATGTTGCGCGCCTTCAAACTGTGAACTCTGTGTTGTTGCTTGGGAAAAGTCAATTGGTCTTTCGTAATCTCCTGGTAGGTATGCAGATGTCGACTCGATCTCTCAGGATCGATCCGCGTCCAAGAGTCTTCAAGGTCGCCACAAACTTCTGCCTACTGTAGGCAGCCTCGGCTACTGTGGCTTCCATCCTTTGTAGCGGCTTAGCACAATTGGCTGCGCAAAGCATGTGCAACCGGCTAACAAGGGACCCAGACTGGCCCTAGGTAACCATGGGCGTTTTTAGATTACCAGCTACCCGGTATAGGGGCGCAGATCGAGAAAGAATCCATCAGGTAGGAATGAAGCGGAGCCGAGACCGGCCATGGCGATATGGCACTTTTGAAGCGTGCAAGTTGTCTTCAAGCTTCTACAGGATGCTGGGGGCGCCACGGAATGGTTTCATCCCTCGGCTCTTTGGTAAATCAATAGGAGTCTGTGTTCACGTTATGACTGGTCACGCCTGGATCAACGTGCTGCCCCCTGCCAACGTCATCTTTTAACTAGCCTCTGGGAAGCGTCCGATCCACTGTGGAGGAGATCTGGTCATTTCTGGGGTGCCGCCGATAAACACCAGCAGCAGCGCAGCGGGAGCGCCCTGATTCCTGAACCCCATCTTGTTGATTAGACCAAAGGCTGGGGATTCCCCGGAAAACACGGCACTTGCCCTACTTGTACCAAGCAAGCCGGATCTCCATTAATTTCTTGAAAGAGGCAGGCGATCGGATTGAGGCCGCTACCAACCGCAACTGGGCCCTCGGCGGAAAAGGTGGCGAGGCCAGCGCCTTAAAAGCCGCCAATACCACGACGCCATGCTTCCCTTGACCCGTGCCACCGCCATGACCCAGACGGGAAATCCGACGACGCACGCAGTGCAGTTCACCGTTGGAAGCATCGCAGGCTAACCACATAACGAACGCCGGCGGTACCACTGTATTTTTATGGCTTGTTGACAACGGCATGGATATGCCTGTCGGAAAAGAACCGGCCGAGGCGCCGTATTGTGGCGTCCTACAACCAGATGCATGCATTAGGGCTGGTTATTTGGACATGTCAATCACCAGCATTCGAGGAATCTATAAGTAGGAGAACAAGATGTATGTTTCCTTGGAAGTCCCAAGGAGATTTACGGGACCGGTTCCTTGACCGTAACCCAGCAGCCTCAACAGCAAACATGCGGTTCCTCAGCTCCCTCCTCGTTCTGCCCGCCACCCTGGTCATGTCTCGGCCGACTGGGTGCCAGGCGCCGCCGTACTTTGTCCTCACCGGTGACTCTACCACAGCCATCGGCGGCGGTTGGGGCGACGGCTTCCTTTCGTTCCTCCAGAATTCCGCGGACGGCCTCAACCCAGCCAAGAACGGCGCAACGACTGTATCCTTCAGGAAGGACGGACGATGGGACATTGCCATCAATGCCGTCAAGAACCACACCGAAAACTTCCAACCCATCGTGACGATTCAGTTCGGACACAACGACCAGAAGCCGGTGCACAACATTTCACTGCCCCAATACAAGCAGAACCTCATTGACCTCGCCAACGAGGTCACAGCAGCTGGTGGCACTCCGGTTCGTAGCTTGCCATGCCCTCCGGATACATGTTCATGTCACAATGGCTAACCTGAGTCGAATAGATTCTCATCACATCCTTGACACGCCGTGGCTTCAGCAACAACAAGGTCGTTGAGAACCTGGCAAACGAGCGACAGCTCACCATCGAGGCGGCCAACGAGGTCGGCGCAAAGTACCTCGACCTCAACCGCGCGAGCACCGACTACGTCAACGCGATTGGCGAGCAGTCGTGGAACTACAACCTGGAGCCCGACGACAGGACCCATCTCAACGACGCGGGACGAAAGGTCTTTGGCCGCATGGTGGCGGACCTCATGATCAAGGCCCGGCCGGACCTGGAGAGGTACATCAAGCCCAACAAGGCTCTCAGCGACAAGATCTGGGCGGGCGAGTATGCGACGGGTAACGAGTAGAATCCTTCATGATCGGCTCAAAGCCACAGACGTTGCTTCATCGTCTTTATAACCGAGGGCCTCATGTGCGAATTTATATGGTCCCCTCAATAGACATATCGAAATAATCTACCATCCCAGCAATATGTTTATACTAGTTCCCCGCGCTCCAATGATAATCTTGTCTGGCATGGCCACCTCTTAATCACATATTGCCCGCACACTGCCAAGATGAGCTTTCTTCAACAGAAGAACTCTCACCTCCCAAGCCGGCGAGCCACTACGTTTCAATTTGGCGAATGAATTCATTATCCAACGCTTCCTGTACGAGAAGAACGACTTCCCGAGGAGAGCTGAGATTTCGTCAGGACTCGGTGTGGGGTTGTTTTCTGCCTTGCCCCTCACTGCTCGAGTCACAGCACGCAATCTTACCATCACGCAGTAACCGGAGGTGACTCATCTGTCGGCAACCTCAACCTTCGTCGGATGGAATCTTGCTCAGTATTTTGAATCCATTTTAACCAAAATGGCAACCAAGGAGTCTCTACCGTCTCGCTCGAATGCGCAGATCAAAACGCCGAAAGGAACTCGAGATTGGGTTGGACCCGACCTTCTCCTCCGCGACCATATCTTGTATGTTCGCAATCATTGATCTTCGGGTTCGTTATTATACTAACAGCCATCAGTCAAGTAGCTGGTGACACTTTTAAACGACACGGTGGCGTTCCTCTAGACACCCCAGTCTTTGAACTTCGGAGCGTTCTGTCGGAAAAATATGGCGAGGCCAGAAGCTCATCTACAATCTCGAAGACCAGGGCGGTGAACTATGCGCTTTACGCTACGACCTGACCGTTCCATTCGCCCGTTGGCTGGCCATGCATAGCTACCAACAAGTCAAACGCTACCAGATTGCGAAAGTCTACCGACGTGACCAGCCCGCCATATCCCGCGGCCGATTCCGAGAGTTCTACCAATGCGATTTCGATATTGCTGGCACCTACGACCCTATGATTCCCGATTCTGAGATTATTCGCGTGATATTCGAGGTTTTCCGCGCCCTTGACCTTGAGGTCATTGTCAAAGTCAATCACAGGCGAATTCTTGATGGCTTGTTCACCGTTGCTGGCGTTCCGACCGAGAAGCTACGCCCGATCAGCTCCGCAGTAGACAAACTGGACAAAGCGCCGTGGGATGAGGTAAAGAGAGAGATGATCGAAGAGAAGGGCCTTCCTGAGGCCGTTGCGGACCGAGTTGGCGAGTACGTGAGACGCAGTGGCACAATGGAAGAGACACTTGAGGTACTGAAGTCAAATCCAGACCTTGTGGCGAACGATGAGGTCAAGGCTGGTGTTGCAGACATGGAACTTCTTGCCCAGTACCTCCAGGCCATGAGCGTGTCTGACATTGTTTCTTTTGACCTCTCCCTTGCCAGAGGCCTTGACTACTATACTGGACTCATTTACGAGGTCATCGTTAAGCCTGCGAAGGGCCAGTCTATTCATGTGGGCAGTGTTGCTGCTGGTGGCCGCTACAATAATCTCGAGGGCATGTACGGCAAGCGAGCCATACCTTGTGTGGGCCTGTCCTTCGGAGTCGATCGCGTTTACACAATTCTCGAGGCACGCCAGAACAAGAAGAAAAAGAACGAACTTGCGGCGAGATCGATGTCTACGTCATGGCGGCCGGCGGGAAGGGCTTTGACGGGCTTCTGCAAGAGCGCATGGCCGTCGCCAGCCAGCTATGGGACGCCGGCATCCGCGCGGAGTTCCAAGCCAAGGTCAAGCCCAAAATGCTTCAGCAGTTCAATGTTGCGGAGGAAGTGCCCGTCGCCGTCATCCTTGGGGACGAGGAGTTGGCAGCTGGTCAGGTCCGGCTGAAAGATGCCCGAGCAGGCGACAAGGAAACAATTGAGTAGAACAAAGGCGAGCTTGTTAAAAGAGATGATCTTGTTGAAGAAGTTAAAAAGCTCTTAGCAAAGATAGAAACGAAGCAAGCATAGATTCAAGTACAATGACTCAACCTGACCATTTCGCACATGTGTAATAACTGCTCGACTTGGACTTGGAGAACGGACTATGCCCGGTATCAAGAAAACCTCCCTTCCAGTAACGAGGGCAATTAAGTAAGTAAAACAATCCGGCCCGGCCAAAGGCGTATGTTCGCCGTGGTCGTATAGCACCGCATCTCCACCTTTATCCGCACGATTTGTAGGTCAAATCGGCCAAGCGGGTGCCAGGCCAGGAAATATATTAACCCAATAACATTTACGCTACGAAGGTGCAAACAGGTAATTTGACGTGGAAACAAAATGAGGAAGCTTGGATCACCCTCCAAAGTGATCATCCTCCCTCCATCCCGGGGTGATATCATTGACGGGACCCTCGTGCTCTGAGCCGAAACCCGGGGCCCCGCACCGGGTGAAGCTTTACCCTCATGGATGCAACCATCTCACAAAGCCGTGGATCCTGCGTTGAACACAGGGCTCGAAGACTTCGAATACATTGAAACCGAATTTTGTATATCTGATCGCTGTTTCGGCTCATTGGTTTTAACTCGAGAAGTAAGACAACATCAATTCATCCTTCCATAAGCAAAAATGTCTCGCCGCATCCTCCTAATCAATGGCCCCAACCTAAATCTCCTGGGTACGCGGGAGCCTCACATCTACGGCTCCACCACCTTGAAGATGGTTGAATCGCAGGCCCAGACCCAGGCCGAGTCCCTGTCAGCTCACCTGGAGGTGTTTCAGTCCAACCACGAGGGCGCAATCGTCGACCGCATCCAGGAAGCCCGCGGCAACGTCGACGGCATCGTCATCAACCCGGGCGCCTACACCCACACCAGCGTGGCGATCCGCGACGCCCTGCTCGGCGTGGAGATCCCCTATGTTGAGTTGCACGTCTCCAATGTTCACGCCAGGGAGCAGTTTCGGAAGCACAGCTACTTGAGTGACAAGGCGGAGGCGGTGATTTGTGGGTTGGGAACGTTTGGGTATCAAGCTGCTATAGAGTTCGCTGTAAAACATATGAAGCTAAAGAAACCGACCAAGCTATAAATGAAATATTACCCTTCTCTTACAGCATAGCTTGGACCCTGGCCGGATATGATTCCTCCAATCCCATGTCCTTGATTAATTTTGACCACGATTGTGCCCCCCGCTGAGCCATCTCCTCCGGTACGTGTGCGTCGCTCTCTGTTAGTCTCCGGTTGAAGACCTCAAAGCTTAGCCAGCCTTTGAACCCAAGACCGTGAATGATTGAACTCATGATGGCTTTGACGGGCAAGTAAGCGCCGTACTGGGTCTCGCCGTAGAGTAATCGTGCGTTTCGGGACCAGCTCATCCTCGCAGGCTGCTCCGCGTTATAGAAAGGATGTGATTCATCGAGAGGACGTGACAATCTCTCTCCGTCAGCCATCTGTACAAGGAACACTCTGGACACATCGACGGTTGAAACGAGGCGCTTGAGGGATTGCGTAACAGCGGAAGTACAGTCGGGAAGACAGCCATCTGGGCTTTTTGGGTCCGCGTATATCCTCCCAGCAATGTTGAAGGAGTCGAGGCAAAGGCCAAAGTTCGATCTTGATACGCGCTGCACCACATCCCAGCTTTCTTCCCACGTGCTGACCCTCGTTCCCCAGCACAAAGCTTCAAAAGCAAAGCGCACTATTGGTGTTCTTTGCAGGCCCATGTCGGCAACTTCTTGAAAGTCTTTGACGATAAGGCCCGTATCTTCGGTGATCTGGTCGGCGGGTAGGTTGCTGCTGGGAAGCAAGACCAGGTCCGTCCCCAACTCGTGGACAAGATCAAGCCATAGTTCCATGTCTTGGATACGCTTGGCATGAAGAGAGCGAGAAACCAGGCCTTCGTAGTGCATGAACGGCTGAAGGCAGATGATGGTAAGTCCCAGGGACGAGCAAGTTTTCGAGATAATGGAAGCAGCAGCCAGCTGCTGGGTGTCACTGGGGGAGTCGTTTGATGAGAGGACCTTGGCGAAGTCGTATAGATCTTCGTAAAAGAGTTCGATGCCGTGGAAGCCGTAGCGAGCAGCCATTTCTAGCTTGTGTGGTAGGGCATGGCCGGCGAATGAACGCCCAAGGGACATGCTGCAGATGCTTGGTTTGTAAGACATATTGGCAACATATATCAAAGATAGAAGTATAACAGTATTGATGTTGCTAAGAATCACGTTCTGATTACGCAACGACTCATGATACAAAATGATTTCCGCGGAGGGCGAGTCATCATATATACGACACTGCACTCACGGCAATGATGCAACGGCGGAAAGAGGCGGTTCAGAACTACACGTCTAAGGAGGCAACCTGCCAACCCATCAGAAAGCTCAAAGAGGCGACCAAACTCAGCGATTGCGTAGCTAACGTGTCTGACCACTCAGCCTCGCCCAATTCCGCCCTCCATTCCGTCATGGCTATTGCCGGCATTTAGTTTCATGCTTGGCTTAGATTGGCTGTTCTGGTAAACTTATACGCAGCATATATCCAGCACAACATGAAATTGGCCAGGAGGATAATGCTTCTTACCCATGACGCAAGCCAGGCGCGGCAGTTGGGGGTGGATAAAGACTTAGCCGGTATGGTGGAGAACAACACCTGGACTCCCCACATGGGGTGGACATCCCTGAGACGGTGGGTGCGGAGCGGCAGCACGTTGAATGCTACGATTTCCCACCGAGCGAGTTTGCAAGGGCGAGTCGAAGCATTATAACACCCGTGTAGCGACAGCAAAGACCTGCAACAGGGTATAGTTGAGCTGGCAGCCTGCTTTGTCCCGTCCGTCGCAAAGCCGTCACCACATTTTCGTCCACCGCCTACCCACCATGGCTTTGTCCGTCCAAGAAGAGAAGATAGCATCCCAAATGAGCGCCGAGGCGTCTCGCTTAGAGAAGCATGGTTACCTGTTTGGGCAAAAAATCACACACTCGCTGTCGCCTCTCCTCCACGATGTCGTGTATAAGCACCTGGGGTATGAATGGGCGCAGATACGGTTGGACTCTGCCGACATAGACCTCTTTCTCCGCTTAACAAAGAACCCCAAATTTTACGGTAAGCCATCGATCGTGTCGCTCGTAGTCATTGGTCTTTGTGAAGACTAACGAGTCGCAGGTGCATCTGTCACAATGCCCAACAAAGTTGCAATCATCCCACATTTGGATGAGCTCACACCAGAATGCCGGGCCGTCGGTGCTTGCAACACCGTCTTCTTCAAACCATCTCCTAACTCTCCTAACCGTCGCCTATGCGGCACCAACACCGATGTCGTTGGCGTTCGCGATAGCTTCGTGTTCAATGTCGCCTCTCCAGAAACCACCTACCATAACCGGCCAGCACTGGTCATTGGTGGCGGTGGAGCAGCTAGGAGTGCAATTTATGCACTGAGGACATTCATGAAAGTCACAGACATCTACCTGGTATGTCGTGACGCGGAAGAGGTGCAAGCTATGGTACAACACTGCACGTCCCGGGGCTATGGCCAGGGCCTGGTCCACGTCACCACGACAGCTCAGGCCGAATCACTAGAGGCTCCAGGTGCGATTGTTGCTTGTATTCCCGATTTTGAGCCATCGACTTCGGCAGAGGTCCTTGCCGATTCCATCTCAAACGTCTTCCTCTCAAAATCAAGGAAAGGCGCAATCCTTGAAATGTGCTACAACCCAACACCATTCACCCGTCTCGGTGCTCTTGCAGAGGAGAAGGGATGGCAGGTGATTCTAGGAACGGAGGCTATGATATGGCAGGGCCTGGAGCAAGACAAGTACTGGACAGGGAAGAAGACGGAGGAGCTGCCAGTGGAACAAGTGAAGCGTGCTGTGGCAGAGGTGGTGGAACAAAGACTGCGTCAATCGAAGCTGTAAATGTACTATAGACGAGAAAGAAAATAAACCATTTCTAGAAGAATGCTAGTGATTGATCACACGCTGTGATAGTAGTTGTAACTTGTCATGAACACATTGCGTCTCAATGAGTTCGACTTCCAGTCAAACCTTACATTCAAAAGCAAGTCATGTTTACCACAATGCATTTAGAATGAAGGCTGAGTTCTCCATGACAAAACCTGTGCTTGGCAACTTACTTCACAATCGCAGATGTAGGAGTTTGCACCATGATATACGGTATGATTTATCTTTCTAACAACGTAGCATCCAACTTTCTACACACTGACTCGCCATCATCATACACGGAAAACAGTCCACCCGCTATCTACATAATTGTATTGCCACAAGTCCGTCGTCTAGACGCTTCGGCCCTCCACCTGTTCGATGCCAGACTTCTCCTCACGCAGTTGATCCCCCACGTTGTGTCTGAACTCCTCATCGTTCAAGCGCAGCTCCTCCATCAACATCTTGTTGGCCCGCCACACCGGCTTGGTCTCGAACAGCTTGTCCATCATCTCGAGCGGGATGGACTTGGTCTCGGGTATGCAGAAGAAGACGAAGACGGCCGAAATGATCATCAGAGACGCGAAGAAAAAGTACACGCCGTAGCCCCAGGCGTTGAACATCTGGGCCGTGAAGCGCGCAATGATGAAGTTCCACAGCCAGTTGTTGGCGGCCGCGTTGGCCTGACCCAGTGAACGGGTGTTCTGGTCGAAGATCTCGGAGTTGAGGACCCATGGCGTTCCGTTCCACGACGGCGTGTAGAACGCGGTCCACAGGTAGAAGAAGAACATGGCGGCGATGCCACCTGAAGACAGCGACTGGCCTTCGACGGGCTCCTGGTTCGCAGTGTTGGCGATCTTGATGTAGGCGCCAATGAACCACATGCAGAGAGAGCCGCCAATAGCGCCAATCATCAGCAGGTTGCGGCGACCCATGTGATCAATGAGGACAAGCAGCCAGACAAAGGTCAGGACGGTCTTGACGACGCCGAAAATTCCGGTCGTGAGGAGAGCGGTATTGGTTCCAGTGACTCCGATGCTGCGGAAGACTGTCGGGCTGTAGTAATTGATGGCATTGATACCGGAGCCTGGTACGCAAAAAGGTCAGTATATGCTCGGCTTTTCTTCCCAAAATTTTGCCTACTCACCATTTTGAAACACAAAAAGCAGGGCACCGATGAAGAAGCGCCATTGGATCTTCTTCTCCTTGAGGGCACGGAAAGGCTTCCAGAAGCCAGCGCCGACATCGCGGCGGTAGCGTTCCAGCTCCTCATCGATGTAGGATGCCTCTTCGAGAATGTAAGTATCGGTGGGTGGGAGATTCCTAATCCAGCAGAGAATCTTCATGGCCTCCTCACGTCGACCCTTGAGGAAGAGCCATCGAGGCGACTCGGGGAAGAACAGTGCACCCATCAGTAGAATGCCGCCAGGGATGAGCTGAACGCCAAAGGGGATCAGCCACTGTGTGCGGTTGGGTGGCAGGGTTGTGTTGACGCCGTAGTTGATCCAGAAGCCCACGAGGCCACCGATTTGCCAGCCAAGTTCGTACAAACCGACGAGTCGGCCTCGAATGGCGGGCGGTGACAGCTCGGAGATGTAAATGGGGGTCATGTTGGAAAGGCCGCCGACTCCGACACCGGCGAGAACTCTTCCGCCGATGATCAAGCCAAGGCCTCTGTCGCCGTTGGCACCCAGCATGATGCCGGCGCCAATCATGAAGATGATACCGAAGAGGAACAAGGACTTCTTGCGACCGAGGAAGTAGCTGGAACAGTAGGCGCCAAGACTGCCAAAGAAGGCGCCGGCCTGGTACACAGAGACAATGTTCTGCTTCAGGAGGGCGAGGTCATTAGGCTCATATTCTTCAAACTTGAACTCTTCCGTGAAGGACGGGAGAGCCAGCGTCGTGCCAATGAAGGCAGAGTCGTAGCCGATGACACAGGCGGCAAAGGACGCCGTTGCGGCGCACACGTAGACACGCCAATTGTAGACTGCCTTCGGCGTCGGCCGGTCCTCCTTCAACTGAAGAATCGTCATCCTTGCGGTGTTTCTTTTCTTCTTCTTCTCTCTTTGTGTTGCAGGATGATGTAACAAGGAGGGACTTGCCAGGTCTGGCCACAAAGTTGGGGGAGCAAAGGGGCGTCCAATGTCTTATACCCAGCGTTGCGGTGTCGTGCGCCAAACAGGGTGCAGCAGGCAAACCGTTACTCCGTAGTTGAAGGAGTTGACCCCGGCAAATGGCTGGTAGGAACCGAGTCAAAGTTTGCGGGGAAAGCATGGGGAAGGCCCCTAGGAGGCTTGCATTAGTGCTCGTTGACTCTTCAACCAAGGTTGTGGATCGGCCGCGTCGTGGATAAGGGTTTATCCCGCCCTCTCATAGCCCACTGATTAGCAAGAAAAACCTTCAACATCGGCGTCAAGCTAGGCTCCAGTGCAATTTTGAGTACGGGTATTCTCATTCATTATAATAATGTACTAGGGCTAAAATAGTGCTCCAGGAGTCGCGTCGAGACTTGGCTTTGTTGTGGGAGAAGCTTTTAGCTCTCGTCAAACCCTGGCTCCCCAAACCCGCAACCAGGAGCGAAGCCCAGATTTACCATGAACTGGGGGTCGAGCTCAATGCTGTCCGTGCAGTCAATGGATCCGAGTTGATCCAGAATGCTGTCGTAGTCTACCAGCTGGGTCTGTCCATACCCGGACTGTGGTGTCGGAATTGTGTATAGCCTGTCGGTTCGTGGCGTGTCGTAGGACGTGGTGTTCGTCTGCATGGGTAAGAACCCTTCTAGAGACGCCGTACCAGTGGCGGTCGCATGAAATTCCGAGTGTGGTGTTAAATAATTTGGCGGTAATACGGTCGTCGCTTTTTGAGGCTGACCAGTATTACTGCCTGTTCCAGTCGCGTCTCGACTGTCGAGCCACATATAGCGATCGTTGCTCCAATGATTACCCATGCCTACTCGAGGAGTGGCTGTTCCAGGTTGCGTGGTCCAAATATCCCGTAGCAGAGAGATTGTGGGCCGCATGGTGTCTATGTTTCCTTGTTTTTGCATAAATTCCATGAGGATCTGCAATATCGGGGGCGATCCGGAAACCCCAATATCTGAGATTGTGTTTTCAACGACCTCCATGAACGTCGAGAGCACTGAGGGCCGGCATGTTGATGACAACGCTACAGTGCCTGCGAGAAAAGTAGCTTGCAGAACATATGCTGAAGGCAACGCCGGTGTCGTCCCCATGAGAGAATTGCAAAAGGCAAATTTGGGATCGAGGCTTTTCGCAATGTCTTCGGGAACCAGCTTTTGTTTCTCAGCTCCTGCTTGCGAAACGGCGCTGAGGCTGAGGCTTATGACTCTACTGAAGCGCGAAAGCTGAAGCAGGGTCGACATTGGCTGCGAAACCGCGCTCTGAGGCGAATCAGCATCTTGCGGTCGACCATGGAAGCCTGACATGTGGTTCCAAGGTTCATCTTCGTCCTTGCAATTCACACTCAGTATGTACTCAAGCTGCCATATATCATGGGCCTCGGCTCTTATCTGAGGCTGCTGTCCCAATGTCAAGGACAGCCAAGTGTCAAGGATGGAACATGCCGTGACTGTAACCGCTTGTTGGAGCGCCGCCGTTTGCGAATCTGGGGAATCCGCGCCTGATGGCGAAGTGCGAAGGAATAGCGAGGCACGTGTAGCAGTGCCGACTAGTAGCCACGCCGCAGATAATCTGCCTTGTCCGATTAGGATCAAGCTATGTAGGAGGGAAGCGCGAATGTGAGTCCAGTCCGGTGCATCCTTATGCATGGAATGAAGATCTTGGGCAACCGAAAAAATCGTTGCAGGATCGACGTCGCTTTCATCGCCAGGCCGATTCTCCTTGTCTTGGAGGCTTGCAAGGGCCAAGACAGCCCACAGCTCCACGTGTTGATGAGGAAGCCGTTGTAAAAACCCGTGGTCCCCGGGGAAACCTTCTGGTGGGTATGAAGATGCAGTGGTATGTAACAAAGTCTTGTCGATGAGTGGCAGCCAGCAGTGCGTATATGTGTAGTAGACATCTATCAACCTTCGCCATTGCCGTGGGAGCTTTAATCGAGGAGAAGGCTCCCAACGGCGGCGATTGGCGTCTCCCTGCTGTGGGTTATCAAGGTGACTGGCATTGTCCGACCGAATTGAGCTTGCCGTGGGCGTATCGCCGTCGTCTTTGCCCGAGTCGGACTCTTCCGGCAGCGCATCCGCGCAGAGGGCCTCTCCATCGGCCAGGATGCGAGCGATTTCTTTATGAACACGGCTCCTATTCCACTTTTTGTGAAGGAGATTTCCGGAGCTGTTTTTCCTCGTGAGCAGCTTTGCGCCCTCACGGCCGCCATTGTCGGTAAGCAAGCGCTGCAGGGCATGCTCGCTCTCGGGAACTTCATCCAAGACCCAGGCTAGAGCCAGCTCAATGGTTCTCAGATATCCTGTTTGAACCCCCCTCTTTTTTTGAGAAGCCGTATAAGAGCAATTCCGGTGTTGCGATGTGCAAGAGGCGCACTGTGGTCGGCCTCCGTCGCACTTCTCACGAGCCGCTCTGCATGGATTGCAGGCGAGAGAGACTCGTCTTCGTTTAGCCGTCTCCCCCGTCGGCGACTCCTGCAGCGCGTCTTCGTCCCTGCTGCTTGCTCTTTTGCTGAGCGGCATCTTTCAGGATGGCCGCGTGTTGCTCAATGGAATGTCCACAACCCCCTTGGCACTGCAGTGCACATCACTCGCAGGTGGTTATCACCATCCCTTTCCGCGCACCCTTGGTTTCAGACCAGAGCGCCGGCGGTAGTCTCAATTGGGCCCCCTGATTCTGGAGTGCGCATCCGGGGATTCGAGACGTCATGTGAAGAGGCAGCTGCCGGGCGCTCTGTGGGGACAAAATCTGCGGGGGCGGGTAGCAGAGATCTGAGGTTAGAAGATGCGGGGAGGGATAAATGATTACCCTGGTGCGGTGAGGAATCAACTGTGGAATCGAGCCCCGGAAGTGTCCTGTAACGGATTAAGCTCGTCCGTCACATCAGCCAGCGCCAACCGCCCTGTGCTGTGCGCTTCACAGGCCGTACCATGCTGGAGGAGCCGAGCTTTTGAGCTGGAAATCTCCCGCCGGCACACATTCGGGGGGGCTCGCCCGCTTTAGACGACGCAGCATTGAATCATGGCGGGCGTCAAGCGATCATGGGATGCCATGCTCGGCGTGGCATCCGGCCTCGTCGACCCTCTGCCTCGCCATGAACGGAGGCGATATGAACTGGGCCCCTCCATGGCCATCAAGGAGCTCACGCCGCCCTGCTATTCGCCAAGCGAGGAAAGCTTCAACTTCTCTCAAGATGCGTCCATGGTCTTGGTGGGCATTCGCGGCGCCGGCAAGTCGACGCTGGCCGTCATGGCGTCGTCGGCCATGAAGAGGAAGATCGTCGATGTCGAGACGGCCTTCCAGCATGAACACGGAATGCCAAGCCAACGATATCGCAAGCTCAACGGCGTAGCGCAATGCACCCAGGAACAGGCCAATGTGCTGCAAAAGACCCTGGATAAGAACCGCCTCAATTGCATCATCGTCTGCTCGTGGATGGATCGAGGCATCCAGGCGATACTTCGAGAGTTTAGGAAGGCAAATCCTGTCGTCCATATTGTCAGGGACTCTCAAGCGATCAAGATGCACCTCAAGATTCAAGATGAAAAGACGCTCCAAAGTCTCGTGGGCGCCAGCAATGCTGCCTTCAGGTCATGTTCCAACTTTGAATTCTTCAACATCACCGAGGCGCCTGCTCAATTTCCATCAGCCCAATCGACCAGCGGCGCCTCAACACCGACGCAAGCCAGTCAATCAACGCCGTACTTGACTCTCAAGCAAGCGGAGCGACATCTTCAGAGATTCTTATCGCGCGTCTTCTCGCCGGGCGCAATCCCGTTTATCGATTCTGCGTTCCCTCTGGCAGCTGCTCCGCTTGAGAGCAGGCTGTTTACTTATGCTCTAGAAATCACTTCATCGGCTATCCTAGATGGTGATGTGGACATAGAGGAAGAAATCGCGGGCGCAGATGCAATCAAGCTAATCATCCGGCTTCCACACTCACCGCCCAACGAAAGAACTCTCGGCAATGAAACTGCCACTCTATCGGATGCATTGACTCAAAGTGTGGGCATTTTGAGAAGATGCTCTGTTATCCCAATCATCATTCACGTGGACGATGCAACGGAAGACACCATGACACTCTACCTCGATCTAGTGGCACACGCCCTACGGCTGGCTCCAGACATGGTGACCGTGAACCTCCTCTTGGAAGAGTCGTATGTCGCAAGACTCATTGCGGCGAGGAGACGCTCAGATATAATTGGCGTATGCCATACACAACTTGAACCGCCACCTTGGAACTCTGCGTTCTGGCTCTCGCTGTATGGGAAGGCCAGCATCCTCGGTTGTGATATGGTTCAACTTACTCGTCCAGCTCATACGTTCAAGGACAATCTTGACGTGAGCCGCTTCCGGGAGACGACGGCCTCTCTACCTGGAAGGAAACCGCCTCTAGTGGCATATAATACAGGCACCCTCGGAAAGCATTCGGCGTGCCTCAACACTATACTGACCGGGGTCGCACCAGCACCGCATGACGGATCACAGAATAGCTGCAGCTCAACACGCATCACAGCGTTTGAGGCTACCAAGGCGCTCAAGGCATCCTTCGTCCTCGAGGCGATGAAACTGTACGTCTTCGGCGCCAAGGTCGGATACAGCGCATCTCCAGTCATGCACAACGCCGCCATTGAAGCGTGCGGCTTGCCGCACCGGTACAGCCCGTTCTCGAGCAACACACTAAGTGGTGTGCGGCATCTCATTGAAGACCCGCACTTCGGAGGAGCATCGGTCGGCCTGCCGTTCAAGGTTGAGATCATCAGCTTGACGCAATCGCTCAGTCGCCACGCCCGGGCCATCGGTGCCGTGAACACGCTGATCCCGGTCCGCCATCTCAACGCCGACGGGTCGATACCGGAGGGGGCGGATTTCTTCAACAACCTGAATAGGTCTGGCCCGGTCAAGGCGCTCTACGGCGAGAACACGGATTGGATTGGTATCCGAGCGTGCATCCGTCGCGGCCTCTCGCCGGCAAACGCTGTGCGCTCCTCAACGTGCGGCCTCATAATCGGTGCCGGCGGCATGGCCCGCGCTGCCGTCTATGCTATGTTGCAAGTCGGTGTGAGGAACATTGTCATTTACAACCGAACGATTGGCAATGCCGAAAAACTTTCCGCTCACTTCCGGAATTTGCTCCAGCAAGATGACTGGCAATCTCTGGGAGCAGGCAGTGACACTCGATTCTTCGTCATGTCCTCGTTGGAAGCCGCCTGGCCTGCAGATTTGCGCCCTGCAACCATCTTTATCTCGTGTATCCCGACTCATCAAATCGGGCAAGTCCCAGCTCCCGACTTCACCCTTCCCGACGCATGGCTCACAAGTCAAACGGGCGGCGTCATAATCGAACTGGGCTACAAGAACCTGAACACCCCACTGCTTGCCCAGGCCCGGTCGCTATCATCCAAGGGCTGGGTCGCGCTTGACGGGCTCGACCTGCTGCCGGAGCAGGGTTTCGCGCAATTCGAATTATTCACGGGGAGAAGGGCGCCGAGGAGGGTCATGAGGCGGAGCCTGTTGAACGGTTACCGGGATGAAGAAGGACGGTCAAATCTTAACGAGCTCCAGCAGCGACTGCTGCTAGTAAATGACTAGCCTGTGCGGATTAAACAATAAAATCCAAATTTCTCCATCGTGAGCTCCTAGTCAGTTTGCTCTGGACCGCGCACGCACCGTAGCTTATTAGCGCACGGGAAGCGACGTGCCAAGCAAATAAACGAATACCCACTACCCACCGAATGAGCGATGTCGCAGCTTGCTGGCGATGGCCCGATGCGGCTGCTCTGACTCCTGAGCTCCCTGCCCCCTTGTCCTTGTCCTTGCCCTTCTCTTTGCTCTAGTTCTTGTTCTTGCCCTTGCTCTTGTTCTTACCCTTGCCCACAATCATAGTACGGCTGAGGCAGAACAAGTATCATCTGCATGAGAAGCACGCGCGAGCCCGTTAGCCGAAGAACTGAAAGCCAGGATCAAGGGCGGGGAGCCGCCTGAGCGAGAAGCTGCTAGAAAACCGCACTAGGCCGGTCCAGCCTTTGAAAGCTCAAGGACAAGAATTGATTTGCTGCGGGTCCCCCCCCCCCCCGGCCCTTGCTGCAGAGACCCGCACCGATGGCCCGATATCACCAGAATTGGAGAAACGCAAGCAACACGTACAGCAGTAATGAAACGTCAGGCCAGGGGGGCGGGTGACCTCCAACTCGGGCTAGCAACCGGTTGGACGGTCGGCCGCGAAGGGGAGGGGAGGACCGTAGAGTGTTTGCTTACACAGTGGTGTCAAGCAGCCATGATAACACTGTCGCTTGCAAGCAAGTGCCGATTTGCATGTCATGGGAACGCGAGATAAGGCCCGGGAGCTCGAACCTGGTCACCTCCACCCACTCACACCCTGGCAGCTCCCGAGGTGGGGAAAGGTCGGGTCACGATGATATTCTTTTACGTCAATAGAAACATCTCGCACTTTTTTTTTTCTCCTCTGTCCCGCCATTGTGTCGTCTGCTGCTCCTGTTTCTTTCCTTCAAATCGTCCCGGTGCCCTCGATTCGGTAGACTCTGCGGTTGAGCAGCCCAAGCAGTATCGTGCAAGCAATCCATCGTTCAACTTCACACGTGCGCACCCGCAATCACCCTCCCGCTCAAAGATCGTCGCTTGCCGTTGCTCCCTGTGGTCATATCTCGTCTGTGTGTGTGCGCGTTGTTGTTGTTGTAGTGGTCTCGCCGTCGCCATCTGGAAATGAGCCTTGTTCGTCCCGTACACCAAGACGGTTTCGACTACGAAGGCCCCGCCAATCCCTCCGTCGCCCAGCATGCCGACGAGACCGACGATGCAGTTTCCATTGTCGAAGCGCTGCAGCCCTGGCCGTCAGCTGCCGACACGAGGTCCGACTGGCGTCGCCTGAGCCTGGCTCCTGCGGAGGTTGCTATCGAGGAGCCTCGCATAGCGGCTTACAAGGTCTCCAACACAAAGAGATATGGTAAGTGCTATCCAAACTCGATCCATCAGTTGAGCGACCGTTCCAAGTAGGATTGTGGCTGACTTGGATGGCGCATCAGTCCAGGTTCTGACTGGTATCATCGCGTGCTGGCTGGCATCCGGCATCGTTTTCGGATTTGCCGCCCTCAAGCCTGTCTTGATCGCCGAAGGAGTTTACCAGGAACTCTGCGACGTCGACGCCATCTTCACGACGGGCAAGATCGATAACCGGATCCCGTGCGCTGAGCAGGATCTCCGGCTGAACCTCTTCTTCATCGTCGCTTCCATCACCACGAACGTTTCCTCATTGCTTGCTGGTACAGTGCTGGATCGCTTTGGGAGGCGCGTGTGCTGGGTATCGGCTTGCATATTCCTCCTCATCGGTGCTGCTCTGCTGGGGTCCTCCTTCGCCATTGTTGAGTTCGACGGGTACTTGCTGGGCAACTTCTTCATAGCACTCGGTGGCACGTTCATCTTCGTGCCAAGCTACCAGCTCACGAATGCCTTTCCGAAGTACGCCGGCATCATCGTTGCCCTCATCACTGGGTCCTTCGATGCATCTGCCGCTGTCTACCTACTCTACCGCTGGGTGTACGAAGCCACCGACGGGCGCTACTCTCTCGAAAAGTTCTTCTTTAGCTACATGATTGTCCCATTGCTGATCCTTGTGGCCGAATTCGCCTACATGCCTGCTCATAGCTACCACACCTTGCAAGAGCTGGACGTGAAGATCGAAAAAGCGCACGACGTCACGCGAGATATCCATGATTCCGATGAGGACCGTGACCCTGCCCAGGTCACAAAGATGCGACGCGTCCGTGCCGATCGACGAGAGTCGAAGCTAGACCAGCTGGAGGAGTTGGCGGGAGACGATGAGCGGCGCGAGGAGCGCATCAAAGTGGAGGAGGAACGACAAGAGACCAGTGTTGTATGGGGCGTGCTTCATGGGCTCCCCGCCCACAGGCAGATGATGACGCCTTGGTTCATTCTCATCCTGCTGTTGACAGTACTTCAGATGCTCCGCATGAACTATTTCATTGCCACCATCAGAGCCCAATACAGGCATATGCTGGATTCAGAGGAGCAGGCCGAGGCCATCAACGCCTTCTTCGACATCGCCCTGCCCCTCGGCGGTGTCGCCTCGACTCCGCTTATTGGACTGCTACTGGATAACATCAGCATTCCCAGCGTCTTTGGTGTTCTGACAATCTTCATTGTGGCCATTGGCGTGCTGAATTGTCTGCCGTTCGTCTGGGCAGCCTACGCCACGGTAATTGCCTTTGTCGTATTCCGACCGCTATACTACTCTGCCATCTCGTAAGTTCCTCGCCCCGAAATCGCAGCTGGTCGACATGTGCTAACAAGAACGCAATAGCGATTATGCCACAAAGGTCTTCGGATTCTCCACCTTTGGTCGAATCTATGGAACCTTGACATGCATCTCGGGCCTGGTCAACTTTGTACAATCTGGTTTGGACGAGCTCACCCACGGCCCCCTCCACGAGGATCCTACCCCCATCAACATTGCCATGGGTGCTGGAGGAGCGGTTATTGGCGGCATCTTGACTATCTTCGTCGCGGTCAAGGGCCGGACCTTTGTTGAAGAGCGACACGACATGGAGGGTGATCACGAGAGACAAGGACTGCTGGAGAACGATCATGAGAACTATGGATCTGTTTGATGATTTAGCGTGTAATGCAAGCGAGCATTTGTAATTCTGCGATAAATAATATGTAATTTCTAACCGCTGAATGATTCAATTGACCAATGTGATGCAGTAGAGGGATCATCGATATTGTTTCGTAAGTGCTGCAATATAGCACAATAATCACTAGCCATGGTAGGGCTTTCTTTGTAGGGGATGGATGCGCAGGCGCAATTCATCCGACATGTAACCAGTCTGACCGGAGAAAACCCTGGTTGAAGTGCATGAGTTGAGCCTCATCTGGTAGTTCCCGGCCAACTTCTCCTATGAAGCCCGACAAGCACTTACTTCGCCACAAGGAGGCTTGACTGTATCCGTGTCTAGCATCATTCAATGGGTAACTGACATCAGAGACCTGAACAACTCGGGCAAATCTGCTAACTCAGATGACGATCTTCTTGGAGACGGATGCCCTATAATAATAATGCCATCAAAGAAGGTGGGAGAGGCCAGCAGTTCACCTTTGATCGGCACCGTGTCACTAAAGCATTCACAAGGTGTTTTTCGCTAAGCCTCAGTACATACGGCCATACCTACTAGAAAGCACCGGATCCCGTCCGCTCTCCTTGAGTTAACCTGGTAAGGGGTGGATTAGTAGCTGGGTCGGTGACGACCAGCGAATACCTGCTGCTGTATGTACTTTACCTTTGCCTCTCCTATCTTTTTGGCAGTTTGTGATGTTCAAATAAGTTGAGAAGACGGATGCTTCGGTAAACAACAAACAGCAAGGCTGATAATTCTCCGGACATCAATAGTCCGCGCTGCCATATGCCTTACAGCATATATACTTTTGCTCTAGATCCACGTGCGGCAATACACCAAGTCAATTATGTGTAGCTATGTCAAGCGCTAGGTTGCTTGGCTGCAAGAATAGGACTGCAAGTCATTCTCGGCGTACTTCCTAGTTGTGTGCCGCAGCTGACAACTCGGACTTGCAGTAGCGTCGTGAGCCGACCGAGCGCCATTGCAGCATCTCCAATAATTTTCAAAGAATTTTTTGTTCCGTTCTGTCTGGTAAGAACAATCTCGTCCTCCAATCATCGTCTGCCGTGTAGATTGCAGACAAAGGCGGACGTTGAAGGCTGCAGCAGCAACCTTGCCTAAAGAGGCAATGATAGCGACGCGCTCTCCTCAACGTCCACACCAAATGCCGCGTCTAATTCCATTTAGATGGAATTACGGCTCGGTCGCTCTCAACGATGTGCATCTTTGTGAGAAGCGCCGCCGGCCGAGTACCGAGGGATCCCAAGTCGTTACATTATGCCGAGGCTCTGAAGGCGATGATGACATCAACAGACCAAGTTTCGTGTGGTGATTGATGGATTTGACAGAACTAACAATCGCATCACTGAGGCTTTGCATGAGAGACTCTCAAAGACCTGACGCTCCTTCGAGACCTGCCCAATCGAGACGAATATGCGATGATGCTAGGTCTATAAATGACTTTTCAAATCTTCGAGAAAGGACGTTGTTCGTCACCAATCCGGTTCTCTACAACTGACTTACTTACAATACCGGTACCATCGATTCGATTTCAAAATGCGTTATACAGCTGCGCTGGGCCCATTGTGTCTCTTCATCGCTGCCGTCCGTGCGCAGGAATGCCCGGAGACCCCCGATGTCGACATTGGAAACGGAGTTCCGCCCCGGCCGGAGGATATCCCGGCCGGGTGCTCCGATTTCGAAATCCTTGTTGGTTTGTGGCTTGCGCAACACATTTGGTTCTTATCTTATGCTAATTGAACATCTTAGCACGCGGAACCGGCGAGCCAAACTATGAGCCCGATGGGAAGTTTGGTGTGGTGGTCGGCGATCCTGTCGTGAGCAACACCACCAAGATCTTGCCAGGTGCTCGAGGCTACCCTGTCCAAGTCTGTCAAGCCATTACATTCGTGCCTGAAGATTTGTTGACTTTCAAAGTACCCAGCAAGCTCTGCCATTGTGACCGGCACAATCCAGGGTGCCCGTGATGTGGTGCAGCGGGTTGTGAGCCAGAGCATCAAGTGTCCTCGCCAGACCTTTGCGCTGGTTGGTTACTCACAAGGTGCGGGCGTGATGCACAGAGCTGCGGGAGACATACCACGGTCTCTGTACCCCAAGATCAAAGCGTTGGTTATGTTTGGGGATCCCAGTGTCAAAACAGGGACAAGCTTCCCGTCGGAATTGCAGCCCAAAGTCCTACAAAATTGTGCAACAGGGGACCCTGTGAGTATCATCAATATCAGCAAGGGATTGATCTACTAATCAAGCACTCCAGGTCTGCGACTCAGGTCGCTGCTTCTTCTATCATCTGGTTTACATTCGACCGGAATGGATTGATCCGACGGTGGGCTTTATCGTCAAAGGATTCCGAGGAGCTTGAGCATCTGTTTCCTTTCCTAGTATAGCGGGAACGGCTCTTCGGCCCAGGGTGCACGGATAGGTCTGACGTTAGTGTATCCCAGGAATCTGGAATACCATGACAGATCTCGAGATCTCAAGGGCAACGCAACGCATGGGCTTCTTCTACTACAAAGACACTGGGGGACGTACACATTATCTAGTGTTTAAACCAACGCCCTGGAACAGGATCGCCTGTCGAATCATGGTGAATGTTTACGCTGTGAAGGTCCTCTTACCCCTCCCCCCTTTTCATGGAGAAGGTTTTGCTTACTAAACCTTACTGACTGTGGTGACTGCCGATCTGTAACAAATAAGGGCTGCTTAATGAATTCAAATGAAAGGTATGAGAGTTAAAAGTTGCCTAATTAAACTCAATCAGAAGGCACAAAGAGGGACATTGGATGAATTGATGGGAAGGATAATACAGGAACCAGGGTGTTATACGTGTGCATGAGGCCCTTCCTAGTCGTCAATAAAATAGACTACCCTATATTCCAACAGATCACACCCCTGTCTTGAAGCCAAATCACCGTTGGTTGCGCCTAACCTACCCTGAAACCCCCTTCTGAGGATTTTGTGCAAGGCTATAAGAACGAGTGAATTGTTGGGGGTTTGCGGGATTTCTACTGCGTTATAATGATTGGATCCTGTCGTATTTGTGAAATCATGCTGACTCTTTGAGCTTGCAAGTTTTCAATAGTACTTATGGAACTGATGGTGATGAGTGTGGGATGACAAACATTAAAAGCGGGTTATATACAGCAACTAGGTTACCATCCAACGTTTATGTGAAAGGAGGATCCGTGCGTGATACAAGTTTGTCACATTTGTAGACACATTTGCACAATGCCAAAAAACGGCAGCGAGCACTATTTACAGCACTTCCCATCCGAACTATCAGGGGGCACAGGAAAGCCCAAGCTTTGCTGACAGAGAATGATTGGCCAAATTCTAAGAGGAACTCGGTCCATTCTCTGTCCTGACGTCGCGTACCCGCTGATACAAGGAACATCGGAGAGTTTAGTGTAACAAGATGATAGAACTACATCTACCAATACATACTATACTAGGTGCATGAACCATGCCGAGGCGTGCGGTCAGGCGTTAATTGACAGATCAACTATTGAGATGGCATCCAGAATATCGGGTCATGACATCTCGCCACCAAACCCAGCTATAACTCATACAGTCAAGCGGCATACATAGTGAATGGACGAGTGCAGGGAGAAATATATTTATGGAATATTTTGTATTCAAAGGAAATCTAAAAGAGATCCGGTTAGAGTGAACACTAACTGCAAGATGCGGCAGTGTCCTCCTCCAACTGCATCTCGCATACTCTACAAGGGGTCTTAAAGAATAGTAATCCCACGGGCCGGGCTAGCAATCCGTTTTCAGCAATAGCATCCGGCTCTCACACCCACAACTCTCTCCACCCATCTCCACGTCTCAAATGCAAGTGTTTGAACTCGTTTAGGAGGTCCACTTGACGGGCTTGCCCTTGGGTGGCTTAGAGTTCGCAGGAAGGCCGTGGGGCAGTTTGTCCGTCTAGCTTGTCAGAACAGGTGTGCATCTCAATATCTGGGGTAATTCCTTGTGACTTACGTTGGGGAAGTAGTGGTTGACAGTCATGACCTCAGTTCCATCGAAGCTGCCGGGGGCGACGAAGTCAACCTGGTTAAGCCAGCCGTATTTCTTGGAATCGGTTTCGACGCGTCTAGTTTTTGGATGAGTGGTCAGCCGCAGGAGCGTAAGAGCCGGCCGAAGGGTCCAACTTACACGATACCGTTCTGGTATTGCCGGACGATGGCGCCACCGGTGTGCTTCACGTAGGCCCAGTGACCATCATCGAGTCGGACAACATAGGTAATGACTAGACGGCAAGTGTAAGCTTTAGGAATGCCGAAGTTGAAGTCTAGACACGAATGACACACAAAGTTCAAGATATTGCGTGCCCGGGGTTGGTCCATCGGTGACGAAACCGTCGTCTGTGGCGCGCATGATCTCGCCAAAGGCACGTCCCTGAGGATCGTACCAGTAGCCCCTACAACGTATCAGGAATTGTCAATGGCGGTAAACACTGGAGACTTACTCGCGGCAGTTCCAGCTGCATCGAAGTCCAGATGGCGTAGAGATGGTGTGGTTCTAGCGGTGCGGTGTCCTGGTCAATTTGCCAATCAGACAATCAGACGGCTGGGTTATGGTTGCTCACGTTGTCCAAGTCCCAGTCGATCTTTGCCTGGAAGGCGGGCATGGTCGGAGGGGTGGTGCCCCGGGAAAACTTCAGGAGATCATGCGAAGGCGCCTTGACAGGTCCGGCGGTGGCTGCTGTGGCGGCAGCGGCACCAATCATGGTGAAGAGGGTGGCAAAGAAACGCATCTTGAAAATGAGTGGGTCAGGCTGAATGCAAGATTTGGATACAAAGTGGTATTCGGAGGAGGTGAGGATCCCCTGATGTGGATACGAAGTGGTATTGGTGAAGGAGTGAAGGTGCAAGATGTGGATACAAAAGGAGGCAATCGAAGGAGTGACGATGCAAACTTGTGGATACAAGGTAGTAGTGGGTAAGGAGTGAATGCAAGATTTGGATACAGAGTGGTATTCTGGAAGGAGTCATGTTTCCATTTGCGAAAGATTCCTCAGTCTTTAATACTCTGCTCTGCTCTATGCATTACCGACTCTCCCGCATGGTCCCAAATGACTGCCGGAGCCCGCATGCTCCGATTCTACGTGATAGTCGAGCTACCCCAGCGACGCTTGAGTGCTAGAGCGTTCTTGGAAACTCTAAGGCAACGCAAGCAAAAAAACGCAAGTCTCTTTAGATGAGCGGGTAACTTCCAGGCGCGGATTTCGCCCTATCCTGGGAGAAACCGGTCGAAAGGTGTGTGGGCTGGGGGGGTGGTTGGTGTTGGCGCACCATGACCATGTTAGTCGTCGTACAGCCACACCAGGGTAACGGTAAGCGCCAACAAGCCTGAACCCTGCCGCGGGCGACTGCAGGAAGCCGTGGGCAGATTTGTGGGAACCGTTGGACCCTGCAGCCCCGCCGAACTTTTGGAATCAATGTTTTGGAATCACACTTCGCCATCGGTGCAGGACCCTATTGGCAAATGGGTGTTTGCCGATCCTTTCGCCATGCCGCGAGGGCGCCGCCTCGTACTATGTTGTAGAAAAGCCCTGCGATGGTGGCTTGCAGTCTGATCTGAGCCTCAATGCTGCACGTTTCATAATCCTGACGACTCCCTTCACCACAGGTTTTGCTGCTCGAAGTACTTGCAAACGCCAAAACGAACAGAACAAAGACGGGAAGAAAGTTGCCGCTGCTGCATAATCGTTGCATCATGGTCTTTATCGAAGGAAGCTGCCTCTGTGGTGCTGTTCGCATCAACTCTACCGGCGAGCCCAAGGCTAGGGTACGTTTGATTTTTTCTATTCTCTCTATTTCGCTCACCTTGATGGTCAACCAATCGATCGATCTCGTGCATCAGCTTAGATGGGACTCATAGGTGCTTTGCCACTGCTTGGACTGTCGCAAGATCACCGGCTCTCTCTTCTCCACCAACGTGCTCATGCCCGGCGACGGCTTCTCTGTCGTCCAGGGAACGCCAAAGGAGTTCGCCATGACTGCCGACAGCGGCAAGACCATCACGTCGTACTTCTGCGGTGATTGCGGTTGCACCCTTTGGCGCCAGACTGAGTCGTATGGCGACGCCAAGATTGTCAAGGCCGGCACTTTGGACACGCCGGATGCACTCGACAGCATCGCGAAGCCGGCCTCGGAATTGTTTACTAAGAACCGCATCTCATGGCTGCCAACCGTGACTACTGAGATGCACGAAGCGGCTTAGACGCAGGGTCCACCAGGGGTGTGGATCAACTCAGGGATCGCCTGTTGCAAATGCATAGTTGGGATGGCGATTGTTCCATGTAGCAGATGCGATAGTTTTCAAAATTAAGATTTGCGCCCTGCATATTGCACAGCGTCCAATCGAGCTTGGTCTGTCCCTTTCGTACAGCGTGGCATTAATTCACGGCGAACTAAACGGGTATCGCGGCCGCCTTGTTCTGTTCGAGAAGCACGGACTAATTGGGAAGACACCCACACCGACGGTAACTCTTCCAACAGAGCCAAGTCCCGTGGGTAGAACAGGCTAATGTGAGGTTGTCGCGACTCGCTTCGCGACCCCTAATCATTGAAACCCCACCTCCTTGTCAGGAACTACGCGTCGGCCCGCTCATGATCCTTGCGACATGTGCTCCCAGTCGATCAAGTCAGGTCTGACTGAACCGATGCACGTTGCTAAGATGCCAAGACAGACCCAGTTCACCCGGACCGTTTGTGGTATAGGACGTAGAATGGAATCTTTCTGTCGCCTTACCTTGTTATGCATTGGAGACAGGAGAATAAGCCCGCATGCATTGCTACACAATAAAGACGACAACCGAACTATCCTTGTATTATCGTGTGAGATATCATGGTTCGGTATTGTTGAAGAACCCGGCCATCCGAAGAGAAGAATCCCAAGAAAGGGAGAGGGGAAAAAAGAAAACACGGAGAAAAATACGTACCTAGAAATTCAATGAAAACTCTATTGTACTTGCCATGCTTTGATTCAAACCACCGAGAACCGCCAGAGTAATGCAATGCATTTGTGCATTGTTATGAAGTGTCCAAATCTGGAGCAACATCAAGGTTTACCAGGATGTCAGTTTCGGTATCTGACCGTGAGCATAAGGTAGGTAGGTCGACGACGTGTAGAAGGTACTTTGTCAACCTCCTACCAGCCAAAACGCACGCCCGGTTCGGAGGAACTCCGATCATTCGCTTAATTATAGCGAACTGCAAGGCCAGCGGCAGCAGGACTTACGGTGACATGGAAAGCCGCAGGCCCTGGGCTGATGTCGACGGTACAGACTTGTCATTACCGGCAGGGCATTGGCCAGTGCGTGCATGTCAACGTGCAGGCGTTAATCCAGAAAAAGCCCGCTGCTGGGCAGATACGATCATCCAATTGAACGTGGCCCATCTTTCCTTGGCAAGGGGTCCACGCAGCCTGTCGTGCTTCTGCTGTCACCGACAAAGCCAGCGAATGAGCTTGCGACAGCTGCAGCACGGCAGCCACAGGGTCCAGAGGAAGAGATTCCAACGATGCGAGAGCGAAGCCATTCACGTCGGACGACTCGGCTCCCAGATGTGGGGCTGCCGTCCAGTCTTGAGTTAGGCAAACCTCATCAGCTGCAACCCGACGCCTTTCACCCGGCGGCTCAATCTTGCAGTAACCGTTTAGGGAAGGAACATTTCCCCAACCGGCGTATTGCTTGCATGGCTAAGACTTCGATCTAGTAGTTGGATAGCCGGGGGATGCTCCACACCCTGCCTCATCGTGAGTGTCGAACCCTGGGCTGACCGCCACCTAGCTGAGAACAAGCAGGAACCAGATGGCAGGCAAGGTGTGGCAGCTGGGTTCCTGTTCGAGATATGCCGGATGGGGCTCGTTTCGGATCGCGAGGAAATACGGTGATGATGTGCAAGCTATTGCGAAATAGCGGACTTCCCAATGCATCAGCGGCAAACACCGGGCTATCAAGTTTTCAAAGACAACAACAACACTTCTCAATGGTATAAAGCATCGTGGTTCAGACGTTGGAAAGAAATTCAATCCATCATCATCATCATCACCACTTCACCACATTCACTAGGTGTTCCATTCAAACAACCACACTCTTGTCTCTTCGTTCCCACAACACCCTTCAAGATGGACACCCTTCACAACCACACCGTCGCCGACATCAAGCTCGAGGCCTTCTCGAGCTTTGCGAGCACGGTCTCCGAGATTAGCCTCCTCAACGCCTCAGTCGCAATTATTGCGGCTACCGTCTTCCTGAGCATCTTTGGCGCCGGCCGCAAGATCATCAGCCGCATCCTTTGGTTCTTCGATGGACTCTTGGGCGGTGCTCCTCACACTGTCGACCTTCCCGGTCCTCCTGGTCTTCCCATTGTTGGAAACCTCTTCCAGGTAAGTTACAATAACTATTCAATGTCCTAACAATAGCACGGGCGAACATCCTCCCCGCTATCCGCTTCTTCCCCATCTATATCCACGTGCTGACGAGCTAATGTAGTTGAGCAACGGGCACGTGCCCAAGATTGCCGAGTGGACTAAGAAGTACGGAGATGTCATCCGTGTCTCTCTTGGCGAGCGTGAAGCTGTAAGTCGTCCTTACAAGAGCTCAATCGTCGAATATGGCGCTGATATTGGAGTCTGCAGGTCTTCATCAACAGCCATGAGGCTTTGGCAAAGACCATTGTCCAACAGGGACCTGCCTACCAATCCCGCCCTACCTTCAAGCTCTTCCACAGCGATTTCGCCTCCTCCGGCATCTGGACTGTCGGTACCTCCCCCTACAGCGACCGCCTGGTCCGCACCCGCAAGGCCCTCTCTAGCCAGATCGCCCCGCGTCTGCTCCCCGTCTACACCCCTGTCATCCACCCCAAGCTTGTGAAGCTCTTTGGCGAGATCCTCACCATCAGCCAAGGCCCTCCCGTCGACATGGCTGAGAAGCTCCACCGATTCGGCACAGGTCAGGTTTCCGAGCAGCTCATGGGTACTCCTCTCGACGATGACATGGTCGGCATGCTTGCTGAGAACGAGACCAACATCTGTAAGCGCTGCCATACTCATACATGCTTCATCCAGCACGATTTTGACTTACACATACCACAGTCCGTCAGCGAACCATTGGCTCGCCTGCCCGTGACTACATCCCCATCATGCGTGGAGCTGGCTGGGTTCGCTACAGTCTCGGAAAGCTTCTCGGCATCAAGGAGTGGTCGTTCGATGCCAAGGAGGAGAAGGCCCGCGAGTACCGCAAGGCCCAGCAGGTTTACATTGACAAGATGGTCGGTGGTCTCAAGGACCGCATTGCCGCCGGTGACCAGACTCCCTCTATTCTTGGCAACATTCTCCGCCAGGGTCTCCTGAAGGAAGAAGAGGTTCTCCTGGCTTCTTACACTGGTAGTAAGTTATCCTTGGTCGGCTGGAAGATTCTACCAGTGCATATGCTTACACTCAACTCCTAGTTGCTGCCGGTGTCAACCTGGGCTACTCCCTTACTTGGATCATCGGCTACCTTGCCAACAGACCCGATTTCCAGCAGAACGGCTATGAGGCTATCAGGGAAGTCTACGGCGGTGAGCCCCCTCTGCCTCACGAGTACGACCGCGTCGAATATGTCAAGGCTCTGCACACGGTTAGTTTCCCTCTTTGATTCCACATGTGACGTCGATCTCTGACTTGAGGAAATTGCAGGAGGGCTCTCGTATCTACACTCCCGTCCGTCTCGGTTTCCCCCGTCAAACTCTTGAGGGTGCCAGCTACAACGGAAAGGCTATTCCCAAGGACATGGTATGTGACCGCCCACAACTTTCCTCATAAGACCTAGACTGACGCCTTCGGTCTAGCTTGTTATCATGAACTTGATGGCCGGTAACCGTGACCCTACTGCTTTCGACCGCCCTGAGGAGTACCTTCCTGAGCGATGGCTCAACGGCCGCAAGGGCCGCACTGATGTCGGTGGATTCGGTGGCGAGAAGCTCGGTGTCACTCACTTGACCTACGGCTGTGGTCGTCGTGTCTGCCCTGGTATTGACAGTAAGTTCATCCATCACTTTGCTCCACATTGGACCTTTGGCTAATTCAATCTCGCTTAGTGGCTAACCGTGGTCTGTACTCCACCTTGGTCCTTCTCCTCCACTTCTTCACCTGGGAGCGACAGCCTCTCGGAGAAGCCGAGAAGAAGCTGGTCTTCCCTCCCTTCCGTGCCGAGCGCGAGTGCTCGCTTGAGATGGACGCTATCGCGGACACTGCCACGCCTACTGAGGCGCAGGCTATTCCCTGGTCCGCCGGCATCAAGTTCAAGTGCCGCGACCCTCAGGCCCTGCGCGACTGGATCGCCTCTGAGCAGGCCAAGTCTGCTTAGAGCAATAAGGCAGGAAGCTTGACCATGCATGGTTGGCTTGAAGATTAAAAAAAATGGTGTGCACTTCATCCGGAGAGTGACCCGGAAGACGGATTTTACGATATATTGTTGGAACAATCAGACTGATGATTGGAGACCGATTTTGATGGTTAGCATCGATTTGGCTGCATTTGGTTTTACTTCATTCTGGTGCGCATTGATTTCATTATATTGCATTGGACTTTATCATTCACATGATTAGCACCACTTTGTGCTTGGTCGACCGCTTAGATAAACAACCCTTTCATTATATTATGAATATGACTTTACACAATTGGAAGTTATGCTATTTGAAGTTCTGTAAGAAAGGTAATGCGATTCTCCTCTTTTCTTTCCAGGTTGTCCCTGTCAAACCCATTTGAGCCCATCTACTGCTCAGAACGAAATTGTACATGCTCTGAGCGAATGATCGGACTTCTTTCTGAGCCGCAACCGGGCTTAGCCTGGACGGCACTTTTCCATTTCCTGAACTGGTACATTCCATCAATGACCCAGTCGACAAATTGGCCTGGCCCGAGCACGAAGCCTGAGCACGAAGCCCGAGCACGAAAAACTAGTAACAAAGAAACAAGTTGCCTGCCTTACCGGCACTTTCGGCACAAAATCACCACCTCTCCTGTTCCGACTGTATCTGGTGATCTGTCAGGCGGGTAAGTATATGCCTCAGTTGCCGTTAATCCTCTGTCTTTAAGGATAAAAACTTGACCAAACTTCCGGCAGGCGGGCACTCAAAGTAGTTGCATGCGGCGCCTTGTGTTCGCTCCATTGTGACTGGTCAGTCTTCACGGGCCACAACGTCGCATACATGGATTTTGTCGTTGCTTGGCGCAGCACACTTGGCAACTTCTGAGCGTTTCTCGGAAGTTTATGACAGATCTTGATCTTCGGCTTTCCTTACGGGAGCCGGCGGCAACAATCCACAGCTTATATCCGGACCTTTGACAAGGATGTCAGGTGGGTTTGGTTTCAAGGGGGGTGGCGACGTAATGTTCGGACTTCCAGGTATGGCTAAAGTACCGCACAGTCATCTCGGTTGGGTAACAACGCCAAGAACGTCATGGCTGACAATTACCAAATATCTTCCTCATGGTGGCCCTAGCCGTTGTGGGGTAGGAAACTGTTATTCCCGAATATTAGAAGAAGGCCTGTATCCCCTTGCACAGGGGGCTGGTCCGGCCCGGGCAATCCAACTTCTACTTTCACTGCCACAACTCGAGAATTGGCGGCCAACGCGAGGAGCACAACTACATCGAGAACCTCGTTCAGCATCAGTCGACCCAGGCTTGGCGCCATCCCGAGGAGAGGGGAGAGGCTCAACCATGTCGGAGCCGAAGCAAGCCCCAAGCGGCGTGGCATTTATTCTGCCGCCGCCGCCTCCACGCCCAGAAGGAGATAATACGATACAAAAGACGGAATCTCTCCCCAGAAACGGGACGGCATCAGAGGCTGATACGCAAGTCACAGAGGCGCCGCAAGTCCACGCACCACCCCCAAATGGCGGGTATGGCTGGTTGTGTACTTTCTGCGTGGCCCTCATCAACGCACATACTTGGGGCTTGAACTCTTCATACGGTGTCTTTCTGGCTCACTATCTCGCCAATGAGACCTATCCTGACGCTACGTTTCTCGAGTATGCGTTTGTTGGTGGGCTCTCCATCTCATGCGCCATGTTGGTTTCACCGCTCGCCACTATGTCAACACGTCTTTATGGAACACGTTCCACCCTCTCAATTGGTGCGGTGCTGGAAACGGCGGCGTTGATTGGTGCGTCTTTCTCCACGAGGATATGGCACCTTTTCCTGAGTCAAGGAGTTGCATTCGGTATGGGTATGGGCTTCCTCTTCGTCGCGTCGGTGGGGCTTCCTGCACAGTGGTTTACGACAAAAAGATCCCTGGCTAATGGCTTGGCGGCCTCGGGCTCCGGGTTCGGAGGCTTGCTGTATGCACTCGCGGCAGGCGCCATGATCCGCACGTTAGGGCTTGCATGGTGTTTTCGAATACTTGGAATTGTGGCTGCCGTCGTCAATGCCGTTTGCATCGCTCTGATTCGTGATCGGAATAAAGCCATCGGGTCTCGTCATGCAGCTTTCGAGACGAAATTGTTCAAACGCCCCGAGTATCTGTTGCTCAACGGTTACGGTTTCTTCTCGATGCTTGGTTACATTGCCTTGGTCTTCTCCCTTGCTGATTACGGACGCAAGATTGGACTGGACTCTTCTCAAACTGCTCTGGTTGCGGCACTTTTGAACTTGGGTCAGGGTCTGGGCCGGCCACCCACAGGATATTTCTCGGATGCTATCGGGCGCATCAATATGGCTGCCATCACCACATTCTTTTCCGCCATTCTAATTTTAGTGGTTTGGATTCTTTCCGAGAGCTACGGCGTGCTGATCTTCTATGCTCTTATTGGCGGAACAGTCTCTGGCACTTTCTGGGCTACTGTCAGTCCTGTCGCTGTTGAGGTTGTCGGTCTTCAAGACCTGCCTTCGGCACTCAACCTAGAATGGCTGGTCATCGTGTTGCCTTGCACATTCAGTGAGCCGATCGCTCTCCAGATTGCGGAAGCCACGGGCGGCTACCTGGGCACGCAGCTATTCATTGGCTTCATGTATGTTGGAGCGGGCTTGTGCATGCTGATCCTACGCGGATGGAAAGTGGGCGAGTTGAACGAAATAACGAGGTTGAAGATTGAGTCATTAGCGGATTCCAATGCATCCAGTTCCAATGCTACCATAGATATTGACATGGGTTCGACAAACGAAGCTGCTAGAATCGTTGCAAGACGCGCGATGTTGAAGCATTTTTGGGAATGGCGCAAAGTTTAGACAATCATCTGCATTAAAACGAAAGGATATTCAACAGCATCAGGACTTTTCAGATGACCTAAGTTGGCACTTGCTTTTTTAGTGTGGACGACAGTAGTATGCACTCTCTTTGTCTTTGTAGACAACGTTGCAGTACTTAGTAGGCACTTTCATTTTTATTTCCTTTTTCCTTCTTCTTCTTCTTCTTCTTCCTTGTAGACAGCTGCATTGCTCTCTTCCCCTCTTTATCTTTATCTTTATTCTTTTTTTCCACCCTCGTCTACCGGTATTTTATTCGTTTCTCCTTACTTTTTGTCGAGAACGGTAGTACGAACTTCCTTTTTTGTAAGTTGTTAATCTTTCGTTCCCAAAAACGTTACAGTACGTGCTCAGAGTTACTGGTAGACGTCAATATTGTGGACAATTTAGGGTGTTGATGCAGAAACGTCTTTGTTGTCCCATTTTCTATAGGCAATTAAGAAAAAAGGGTCAACAACGAGGCGTTGAGACAACAGAACACTCAAAACATCTGATAGGTACTACACTAGAAAATTTTGGACTTTGGATTGAGTGTCAAAGCAGGCTACACAATCTTGTCTGATAGTTTTGCAATAAGTAAAGCCAAAACAAAAAGTTCAAACAAAGACGAGTGGAACGGCAAAAGACTTCGGCTAAGACCCAACATTTTCCGTTTGCTGTTAAGACAACTTCCGTGGTAGGCTTTTTATGATTACAGCTTGTTGATGATAGCGTTACTGGGCTATGATGCCTTCCACGAACGAATGGCTCACTTGCTGGGCTTTTGGTAGCTTCGATGGCTTGAGCTTGAATGCATGTCTAGGTGCACGTCTAGGCCTTAAGCTTTGAAGCTCAGAGTGGCATCTCACAACGTAGTACCTTGCACGAATCTTATCTTCGTGCTAGGTATCAGTATAGCCATATTCCATCATTAGTTTCTCCTGGGTCTTTTAGTATCCATGAATCTCCTCACCTCCCTTGGTAATTATCTCTAGAAGATGGGATGGTCGGAAACCATCTCTCAATATCAGGTAATGCACCTTCAAAAAGTTCATAATCACCTAATCAGGATGTTTGTGCTGAATCTTCGATGGGCTGCAATAGTCCATTCGAAACCTGTCGGGAGAACACTTCCAGTGCGCGAGGTGTAAGCCTAGGCCTGTTATGCCGCATCTAGCAATAGCTAGAGATTAGGGTATAAATAGCCAGACTCGGCTATAGTAGAGCAGAAATTGACAACCTTGATATATCAACATCTTTTGATCATAGTCCATATTCCCTTACACGTATCCAACATCTCTAATAACAGGTACAACAATAAGGAGGCTGAAACCTCCCTATCAAGGCCATTATCATCCTTGACCCTCTTTTCACAATAAAGACAAAGTATTTCCATCTTCTTCCTTACTAGCTCCAGTCTATGTCGTTGATTTTGCCATATAATATACTCTAATGGCCTGTATCCTTGAATTTGTTTGCACCCATTAATTTTAGCCCAAGGTGGTGGACTAGGTTGATGGACTTCATGGACAAGGAGCACCGCTACTTTACTCAGTGTGACAGAGCTCTGGATGTTGGAACTGGTTCAGTACTATAGTTGTGGAATTCCATCCGTTATGACGATTGAGCTTTTGAATCAATAATGTCAGCCAAGTCTTTTTACATTATACCCTTTTTATGACCTGTAGTGATCAGTGATATCTGCAAACAAGGCTTCAAATTAACTCACCACACTGTTTCTCTTGAAGGTCATCTATTGGCCATTTATCAAGAAGCTTCGGTGCCAGCTCGTTTCTAAGCTGTAGCTTTCACAAGACATGTCCACATTTTAACAGACAAAAAGAAGCGCAGGGGTTGATTTCAACCACCTTCCGTTCAAAGCACACAGCACTGGTGGGCACTGCTACACAGTGGGCAGCAGTGCCCAATAAGGCGTAAGCGTGCCATTATAAATACTTTCAGATAAGGACTGTATCACTATGCCCTAAAATCACCACATTCAACTATTTGCATCGTTTTATACGAGCACCATGACCTATAATATCTGGTTCGGGTACAGGGTAGGAGAGTTGGTCTAGTCCCACCCGGAATTTGTCTGATTCATCCGGGCAGAAGCTACTCTTTAGTGACAATCACTTGTTAAGAAACTCATGAACGGGCTGCATGGATTATTTCAAACCTAATGATCATTGTACGATGATCTGCTGTTGATACAAGGGTATGGGCAACGTCCAAGATGCCAACTAGCAGCTACATGTCTATCATTCAAACGCCGCACTTGTGACAATGATTCTCGCAAATAGATGCCAGCTTGTACAGCTCGTTTGTTTTACAAATGTGGCACAAGTTGGCTAGGAATGATGATGGTTATTGTAAGCGTTTTCAGTAGAAATGGCGTCGATCGAGGCCAGATAAGACCCTGGCTATCATGGAAGACCCGGGCATGACCAAGTCTTATCGTTGTCCATCGTCCTCGTTCATCATCTTGTCGTACATCTATCAGAAATTTCATTGGTGAGCCTGTTTCAAATGTCCGCAACGTGAATTCTTGCAGATTCATTGACTGGCACCGGGGGCTGGTACGAGATCTCCAGTAGTAATTGTCAGGAATTAGCTCGACCTTGAGTAGCCTTGAGTTGCATTGCTCCTTAGTCCTTGCGTCTTAACAACCAGTTAGGTTCCGTTTAGTTACTTTCGGGCGACCGCAAGTACTCCTAGCAACAGTATGTACTAGAGCAAAGCCAACAAGTAAGGAACAAGCATTCAATATCGGGCGGAGCAGTCCGACTCGATGAAAGGTCGAGGAAATTTGCGCCGTTCAGGCAATAAATAAAATCTGTCAAACGTTTCGTGCTTCAAATACGGATTGAGCAAAATAGAAAAGACCGCTAGAGCCTCAGTTCTTGCATAATAAGTCGTGAATCTCGCGTGCAATAATAATCATGGATGGAGAGTTAGGCTATATCACGAAGCCAGGAGTGATGTTTGTGGAACGTGAGGTCATCAAGGTGTACACAATTCGTGAGATCAGCATTGGGGGCCAGACCAGAGCATCGGCGTCTATTGCGTAAGATACGACCAAGATCTCGGAGACTTCCAAAAAGAGCGTGCCGAGTCCCGAGGGGATGTACTGATGATGCACTCGGGAACGAGATAAGACAAAATCCTGTGAGACTTGGCCCAGCCTGGATGATATTTTATCGTACATGCTAGAGGCGAATTATTCGGTGAAGGCAAAATATGATCATATTCTACAGACTCCCTCGAATAGAATCGTCTGTGGCGAATACACGATCCAACCGCTGATCAAGCCAAGTACCAGCACTTTGTGTAAGGCTTCTGGAAACGTTCCGCATCGGCTGGGACCGGCTTGGTGTCTCACAAGCCTCAGTATGTGCATGAAATGTGGCAAACCGCTAGATGTGGGCAGGAGACTGGTTGGATGATCACGGCTGGCCCGGTTGTGTGGGCTCAGCGTGTCTTATCTACAATCGCCATGGCGAACAGCACACCCTCGCGAGATGGCCAACAGGGTATATGATGCAACCCACCCCTGTCAGCGGGTAGGGGTGTCTGAGTTGATTGCATGTGTTCTAGATTTCGCGGTACGTGCCGACCTTGGCAATGTAGTCGTGCAGCGAAGGACGCTTGGCGGGGATGTTTTCTGCCAAATGAAACGGAAACGCACGCTAGGCTGGACGATGGCGTTCTCGATTTGCAACAATTTGGAAGACCTCGAACGTGATGGCGATATGTCACATTGCATATTGCACGTCTGTCCGGCTGCACCCTCGATCTCGCGATGTGCGGGGCTTCAAGCAACAAAACCTGGGGCTCAGATGCTGTTACGTACGAATAACTCTAGTCACAGTTGGTCGGATGGCCCTTGTCTGGGGCATCCTCTTGTTCTCACGTGTTCCCCAGTTTGCAGTGGCGAGAGTAACCAGCCGAGGGCAAAGGCGCCGGCCGTGGTAGGTTCTCCATGTTCAATCAGAAGCTGACTAGGCCCTAGAGCTATTGGAGATGGTGGGCGTATGTTGCAGATTTGGCCACAAGGTAGGGTTTGACTACGAGTTGCTAATTTGGGATGATGGGCGGATACAGTTACCAACCGAACAGAGACGGAGATTGATTTTTGAGTCCACCGTGGCTCCGGATTCGGCCCCGAACAGGACGAGGTTGACTGTGATTCAAGCTCGAAAGTGGGTGCTCCGTCCTACGGAGCGGCCATCTCGGTGGTAATTCTGGAGCACGTCCAGCATGCCCCCTGCACCTGAAGGGAATGGGATGAGACGCGGGAGGCTCCTTTGCATAATGCCCTTCGGGTAGTGGGTTAAGTGTGTCGTGGTTAGGCATGATCTCAATTGCTGGTCTAGTTGGACAGGCCATCAGATCCGTTGATTATGCTTGGCGTAGTAGAACAGGATTAGGCGTAATGTGGAAATAGTGCCGATTAGCTCAAGTACGAGGAAGGACGGGCTAATGAGGCTTCATTTTCTGGGACGACATCTCGTATCATGCGCATGGGGCTCATCAAAAAGACCTGACGGCCGGGCCACGCTACAGCTTAGATGATTTGCTACATTGCACCATGCGCTCAATAAGAGTTACATGGCACACGCTCCTGGCGGCTACAGTCCGGCGAGTGCATTGCAATAGCCTTGAATAAATGCTTAATGATGCTTAATTTGTCGTCGCCATGCAACCACACTCACCTTCCCTTATCATGTGGCGAGACGAACGGCTATTCGGCTTGGGAACCATTGTTCGCACGGCATCAGGGCGCCAGTCCAAATCTCGAGCCAGTGATAGTAGGCAGATTCTAGAGCATGACTAGCTATTTCAGTGTTAGGGCCGGTGGGGGATAGCAGGCCAGCGCGGAATTAGGACCCAATGTGGTTACGAGCCAGAACGGGCAGAATGCACAAAGGCAGCCACCCGGCCCAATGACTGGTCGCTGATTGACTGAAGGGCGGATCCGAAGCTGCACCGTTTCCCGGAGGGCGTCGCGCAAAGGTTCCCTGAAGGCCCCGCAACGGGAATCAAAGGTTCCCGCACGAGCGTGGCTTTATGGCGTTCGCTTGGCGCAGGTCAGTGATGGCTGCCAAGCCGGCACTGGAAGCAGGGCGGCTTCGAAGAACGACGACGACGAGCTGGTGTAGAGTTTACGGACCATGATGACCGAGTAGGCTCAGTAGCTTCTACGCTGGCGTGCGGTGGGCGCACCAACGGCGCATATCGGTCGGCTAGAAGGGAGGCTGGGATTGTCATCGATGATGCTTCGAACATGCTTCGCGGAACGATAAAGGAGCGGGCAACAAAGTCCGTCACACTCTGTCCATTTGATAACCCAAAACGCGGTTGGTGCAAACCCGACCTGTAGATCGTCGTTTTCGTTGCCACTTCCTGCAGCGATGTGCAACCCCCTGTGTAACAGAAGGTCCATGGACCCTGCACGAAATGCTGGAGGAAGCACTAGGCCGAGGTTCGGGCGGTCGCTTGGGCTGCTGGGAGGAATCTAAATCTTGCTCTCAATCTCTCTCACGATGCCCTCCTGCCAACAGACTATTCTGGTTATGGGGAATGGGAACGGTGAGCTAACCCCGGGCGGTCCTACAGGGGGAGGGGACTCTCCTCTCGCCGGTCTAGATTATCAGATGAGCGCCTCTCTATCTCAGATTTCCCCAGACCGTGTAGTGAGAGGTGCACAGAGGAACAGCACTCACTCTTAGCTGAGACACAGATCAACTGCTCCGTGGTCCGTCCATTTTCGCATTTGGCTAATTAAAACGCTTCTACGGCGGCGTCTGGAACTTCCGCTAGCCGCGCTGAGTGAGTGCTGTCGATCAGTGTGTCACGGCCAAGCTGCGATTGAACTCAATTGATGTTTTGGCCTCGGCCGATACATGACAGACGGGAATTAACTCGCCGCCGCAACCTGTTTTGGGGCGAAAAGCCTATCTAACCCCATGCTCGCTCCTCATGGTCCTTCTGTCGCGACTTTCTGCGCAGCGTCTGTCCACGCTCGTGCCAGCGAGCATCTCAAACGACCGGCTGCTGGGATGGGCGCTGTTGGTGGCTTGACCAACTCGGCCCCCTCCCCCACCCGTCGTTCCCTTGCCAATCAATCCCCCTGCCCTCCTCCCCCTTCTCTTCTGGCGGCGCCGTTCAGCCACTTATCGCTGGTGCAGACGGCCTATCACGGCGCCATC
>PXOD01000596.1:0-74112 GCA_003012165.1 Paramyrothecium roridum
GATCCTTGGCCTGTGGAAGTTCGTGACAGCAGTTTCAGCACAAAGAAGTTGTCGCTCCCCTCTGGCCTCTCTCTGTGATTTTCTCTACCGTATCCTGCACAAAATTGGTGTATTGGGTTTACACGCATTTTTGAAGAACAGCTGCCTACAGTTAGTTGGAGTAGCAGAGATGTCTTTTGGGTTATACGACGGTCGCGTTAGACGTATTTGGGCGTTCATTAGTCACAAATATGAGGCAGAAGCGACAGAACGGTTCCAGGCCATGAGGCAACGCATTCAGCATATAAATCAGACAAGTATGGATCTTCAGCCGCAACATTCCAGACGGACACTCGCAATAAGATATTCTGAATGCAAGGTCTTACGGCTGATCGACGGCACCTCATACGATACTATTGAGGCGCTTGGACAACTTCGGAGTTCCATAATCCAATCAACTGCCCTAGCTATTCACGAGCGCGAATCTTTGCTTTCAAGCTGCGCCTACTGGCTTTATGAAGCCCATGAGTCGCGTGGTTGTTATTATACAGAAGCGTGCAATCCTCGCTTTGAGCTAGCAGCCTATTACTTGGAAGAAGCCATCAGCCTCTCCTCCCAGCAAACCAAACCCAATTTTAGGCTCCTTCTGCATCATACAAGTGAGTTGGAGGGCATATATACTGATATGGGGTGGCAGGAAAAAGCTCTTGAGACTTCAAAGCGGCGAGAACAGTATGAAACAGTTTTCCGAGGTACGTGGAATGATGGAGATTTTGATTGAAGACGCCTAAATTTCATAGCTTCTTTCATCTACTGTGATGATTTTAAAGTGGACCGCCCTTTATTTCGTGAATGGCAATACCAAACTAGGTGTTCCGTAGCTATACGATACCTTATTGATCACACCGAAGGCCGAGATACTGGTGGTGCAAGAGGGCCGTCCACTCTGCTCATCTTGGGGGAATCTCCAGCTCAAACATTCGTAGAAGCCTGCAAGTAGTAGAGGGAGTGTAATGGTTTAGGCATCAGCTCGCTTAACGATGATGGCATCGCGGTACATTTGTGGCAACTCTTCCAGGTGAATTGCCCACGTATGAGTGCACATCTTACCTCGATACTATTGCGTGAAAGATAATTTGTAATTTGTAATATAGCTGTACAGAGCGAGTTACCTTCCTAAATCGTCAGAGACCTGACGGAACGAAGGACTCGCCTCGATTTGTCAATAGTGGGTCGTTTCAGCCAAGATGCTGATCAGTTATTCGACGATCTTGAGTTCTGAAGAGGATTACATCGAATTGGTCGGACAATCTTAATCCAGTTCAATCTATGTTAAGGCAGACGATGTGAAAAAGGCCAATTTCTGCTGGGGTACCTTTATGAAACCTACAATATCAAGGAAAGTGCACATGCCGTTGAGATGTAGTGGTACTTGCAGTCCAGTTGCTGAAGAAATCAGCTGGATGATCCCAGCCTGTATGCGAGAGTGGGGCCGTGATAGACATTGAAGGACTACAAAGGAGAAGATGTGCAGTCAATTCAAGGGGGTCAACCGCGCATCTGCCGTAACCCGCGCATTCAGCACACCTATATAAGTTTGGGATATACTGGCAGATGCGTCTACTCTTAGACTGATGAATATTCGTCTAGTCACTCCCTAACTGTTCTTTGTTTCGCACTTCCAATACTCCACTATGAAGTCCAGCCATTTCGCTTTGGCGGCAATTGTATCTGCGACTTCTGCGCAGGTCATCGGTCAGCCTTTTGGTTTCGCCAAAGATGTCACCGGCGGCGGCGACGCTTCGGTATCACGCCCTCAAACCAACGAGGAGTTGTTGGGCCTTCTCACCAGTCCTGAGCCCGCCGTAATTGTGATTGACAAGAAGTTCGAGTTCGTCGGTTCGGAGGGCGAGAAGACGGAGACTGGCTGCGCCCCGTTCGGTACTGGCGAGGGCTGTCAACTAGCATTAAAAGGGCCGGATTGGTGTGGTGATAACCCTCCGGCGGAGGTCACCTACGATGTGTCCGGTACCAACCCCATCCGTATCAGCTCCAACAAAACATTGGTCGGCGAGGGTACGAACGCAGTCATCAGTGGCAAGGGCTTGCACTTTCAAGACGTGGAGAACATCATTGTGCAAAACATCCACATCACCAACCTGAACCCACAGTATGTCTAGGGCGGCGATGCCTTGACGCTATGGGGGTCTGATCTAATCTGGCTTGACCATGTTCGGGTTTGTACTCTGCCCACAAGCCAACCACGACCCAGAGCATCAAAACCCTGACTCGTCTTAGGTCTCCCTCGTCGGACGGCAGCACATTGTGACAGGCTTTTCGGACAACACCCGCCAGACCTGGTCCAACATGTGGTTCGACGGCGAAACGTCCTGGTCCGCCACGTGCAATGGCCATCACTATTGGGGCTTCCTTCTCGTAGGTGAAGGCGACCAAATTACTTTCGCAAGTATGCTCGTGCTCATCCTCACCTGGGTTCGCGTATGAACCGGTCCGCAGTCCACGTACTGACGCAAGCTAGACAATTACGTCTCCAAGATGTCCGGACGCAGCCCCTCTCTAGGTGGTGGTACGGTTTTCCATGCGGTGAACACTATTTGGGAGGAGAACCCTGACCACGCCCTTGAGGGTGGCGGCGAGGCCAAGGGACTTTTCGAAGGTTGCGCATTCAAAAATGTCGCCTTGGTGGCCGGCGACGATTTGGATAGTGACCTTTTCTTCACCACGGCCGGCAACGGAGCTCAGTGTGAGGCTGCCCTTGGTCGCCCTTGCGAAGCGAACAGTTTCGATGAGTCGCCAGCGCCGGAGTTTGAGCGTGGCGAGTGGTTTGATCTTCTCTCGGGGGTTGATATTCCGCCTGCTATCCCAGCAAGTGAAGCAATCACCAAAATCCCCTCAGCGGCCGGGAACACACTGTATGTGCTTCATCCTCCACACAACAAACACATTTCACTAATCGATCCAAGCACTGGCTAAGTCTTCCAAGAAAAGTGACTTTGGGCCATCACCACCGTCGCAGGCTGGACCTCAGGCGCAAAATGGCCGGCCTAAATGTATAGCCTCCACATCCATCTCAAGCTGGGCACGAAAACTGCTGCTCACGGCTACCATGGGGTTTAGAAGAGCTTTTAGGGGTTGATTCAAGCAGAGAAGTGGCCACCTCTTGTCACATTTCTTGAGTGACTGGTCTCTACCGGCTGTTGTCCATATCCTCGATTTCACGGAGAGAAATTTATCTCTTTTTATTTCCTCGTCCGGTTACAGATTTGATAGCCTAATCACCTATTCCTCCACTCATCGTTTCTCTCAATTACTTGTCATTATATGTTCAATATTTCATATCGTACCGAGGTCTTCGAACATAGACGTATGTCAAAACCACTCACCGACCTCTATTGCTTTCCTGTGGCTGGAGCACTGGCTACCCTAGAGCCGACACTGACGGCGGGGTCAAAGCCCTGTATCTTGGTCCTGAGCGGCGAAAGGGATGCTAATTTTTAGATATCTTCCAACGACGAGTCTATTTATCTTGCCTACATGGCATATTTATTCGGAGTAGTTTAAGCCACTAAGTCGGTGAGTCGAGATCTTGCGGCACAGGCTTGGGAGAATGTACTGAGCTGGGGAAACTGAGGCAAAGCTTCCGTGAATTAAGACCGAAGTGGATTGGTTGATGACGTGTGTATCTGCAGTTTCCCAATACAACAAGAGTGGTGTGATTAGGACCAATACCTTCTGTCTTTAATTTGCCACCTGCTACGTTCGTTGAGGTCTCCAGGTGAGATGATCGCGGCTCCGCATTTTCTTGATGTTCATGTGTGTTTCATGGTTCATTAAGTACCTTATTTTACTCATAAACCCCATCAGAAACCCTCGCCGTTTATTTACGGAAGGTCTTGGGTCGTCATGGCCTTTAACAACAGACCCTAGTGCGATCCAAATGTGCGTTCACTAAAACCACAATCGTTGTGGGGGGTTGAAGTCTGTGTGTGGTGTTTCTCAGTGGTTGAAGTCACCATTACCAAGCTCATGATGCGTTAATGATGCAACAATACCACATACTCTATTTGCTCTCAACAGCATACCCAGGTTTCATGTGGTAAGACTTTCTCAGTTACAGGGTAGGCTACTGGGAAGCACGACAGCAGCTGTGCCAGCACAAACCACATGATCGGGATGTCTTGCTATTCCGTTTTCCCGATTGCTCACTAGGTTGAGAGAACCTATCTTGATTGGGTCTGCTAGTCTTTGTTGTTCATGCCTAATTGTGGGGTGAGGGTAGGGGAAGGGTTGGGGGAAAGGCCCATCTGCCCAGACAGACCATTTGCGTCTCTTCGGCGGAACCACCATGATAAAACAACTTGCGCGCCGACTACCGGATCATGCCTTCACATTACTCGACTGGTGCCGGCGCACAAGTTTTTGAAATCGCATTTGCGGCGTAACACGTCAGCCAGCCGGATGAAGGGGGAATACAATGGGAGAAAGAAGGGACAGGGGCATGGATGGATGGATGGTGGATGCAAAAACGCAAGCTTCGGCCTGCAGTGACCACCTCTTGGAAAAGTTTCATTCTCGCAGTAGCACATCTTGGCAACTTTGAACGCTTCACAGGCGCGCATTCTGGCACGAGGTTGCTTTCCCGTCCTAGTGTGCCGAGCAATTCTGCTGCAGAACGATCCTTGCGCTCGTAGCCGGACCCAATAGTGTCTTGGCCGACCCCCACGTACTTTACATCGCGGAGAATTTATGTGCACACGAAGGTACCTTTGGTTTTATAGCTAAAATCCAAGGTCGAGACCGGTGCCTGCTCTGGGTCGTCTTGGCCGGCTCAGGTCCCTTGGCTCTCGGCGCCGCTCTCATTGGATGGGCAAGATCCATGCCCGGCCGTGGCTCGTTGGGCACGCGACATTCCAAGGAGATTCTTCGGTATCGAAGGGTCATGGAGAGTGACATTCCACAAGGAAACCTCACCGCATCGTTGCAGGTGGTTCCAGGTTGTGAGGCCGGGGTCATAGGTGGATTCAGGATGTGAGAAGCTTTTTGCTTGCACTCTGAATGGTCCAGCTGCAGCATGATGGATGGATCTCGTTGGACATACAATAATGATGCCATGAGATTGATGTGGGGACGTGAAGAGCTTGATCTTGGGCTTGTTTTTGTTACGCCACTTCCGTAAGACACTTGTCTTGCATTTTATTTGGAGGGCTGATTATTGAACACGGACAACTGAATCTATTTACTGGAAATTACGAGACGAAAAATACTGCGTAGATACTACTATGAATCATCACGATGCCATCTGATTATGATTCTGTCTTATCAAGGAGATTAAAAATTGTGGACGCCGGACCCCCAGGGCTTCAAACCCCACGCTCGGCTGAGGGGAAACGCGTGGAGAGAGGTTCAATTTAAGTTCCCTGCACAATACCATAACCCCTCCAGATCGGTTGAGCCCGTTACGTCACGAGTCAAGATGCAGCGGGCCAAGAGGGGGAGGGGGACGGCGGCGTCGGTCCGCGCATCACTCAACAAGCACCGGACGCCATAGCTTAATTTATCCCTTCAGCTGCATGCCAATGTCGCCTTCCTGAATGGTGCAATAGTCTACTACGTAGGGGGTGCTCGGGCGAACATTCTGGAACTAATGAGAGTGCATACGAGCCATGCTTATTGGGTTGCGTTGCGGAACCTTCGGATGCCGCCACTAGCCGGGCGTCGTGCTGTGCATGACCGGCCGGCCATCGTGGGCTTCCCGGGAACTCCGGTCCATTCTTGTCTGTGTTTCCCCGACTCAACAAAAGCCGGGGAAAGGCAACGGCTAGGCCACTCATGACTAGACTACCGATCTCTCTACGAAAGGCCAATATAGCCGGTCGACGAAACGCACGCTGATGCTTGACTGATGCTTGGATCATGCAGCCACCCATCCTTCGATGCATGCACAAGGAACTAAGAAAGGGCGGGGGGCATACGAAAACCTTTCGTACCTCGGAAATGCTCAACCCTAACCCAGCGTCTCACGTCTCAGATTCTGGATCTAGCCGCCCGCTTGGCACGCGAGTGATTACAGCACCACAGTAGATAGGCTTCTGTGTGTGGCACCCAGGGAAGTGGGGAAGGGATGAGAGACAGAAACAGCGAGAGACAAGACAGACAGACAGAAACTGATGCCATTCTCATTACGGTACGCCAAGCCAACTGCTTCCTGTTAACCTTAGAGTCAAGAGGGGCTCCCAAGAGTAAGCCCGAGGCGAATACGTGGTTGAAACCCCATGCGTGTGAGGGGAAGGATAAGCCCATTACCAATGGAAAAGGCGTTGGCCCATGATAACAGCGCCGGGCTAGTCAAGGCACCTGAATACCAAGACAACGGCGAATCTTGGCTTCCTAAAGAGGCCTGGTGCCTCCAAGTAAACGCAATACACTAGCGACCCGGAAGGCTTGGAAGGCTTCGTCACGTTCCCCACCAGCTTGTTTCGCAGACCGCATTCTCTCAACCTTCTCCGTCGCACGTTCGGTCTTTCTACCCACGTCTCACTGGCTCCTGGGCGTAAAGCTGGAACTGCCCTTACCCAACCCGAACCCTTGCAAACCCTTACCCAGCGGATAAGCATCCCCGCTTTTCTTGCCAGCGGCGCATCTTGGCTACCCGAACCAGCTTCATCCCCAGACAGGCCGGTCCGGGAGCGAGGAGCAGCAAGGGCCCCCCCCTCCTCTGGCGCCCCCCCCTACCACTGCCAACCCCGGCTCTTACTTGCTCACGGCCGAATGGATATGGGACGTGAGAGGAACATCGTACACATTGTTTATCGCCATGGCTCGAGAAAATGACGCACCGGCGTTGCCAAGTGGGCTCGCTGGTTCGCGGGGTTCGGGTCGGGATATTCATATAAAGATCGATCGATGTCCCTGCCTCCCATCGCAGGGTAACGGTCCTGCTTCCGGCAAATGTCGCTTCTAGAACAACCATCTCCTTCTTCAAAGTTCATGTCACGCTGTGTTGTCTCTGTTGACTCCTCTTCCCAGGACCCTCAACATGAAGAAGTCGGTTCAAGCAGGCCAGACGGCTGAGACCCATGTCTCCGGCCAGTCCAACAAACCCATTTCCCGTCCTGCCCACGCCCTGTCTGCTGCTCAGGTTGCAGAGGAGCTCGGCACGGATACCACCACTGGTCTCAGCCAGAGCGATGCCGCCACCCGACTGACCGAGTATGGTCTCAACGACCTCGGAAAGGAGAAGGGTATCAACGTGATGGAGATTCTGCTCGCTCAGATTGTCAACTCCATGACTCTGGTAGGTTCTCCATTATAATACTACTTTCAACTAAGACACAACTTACTTACCACGTGTGTCTTTCGCCCTTGTATAGGTTCTAGTATTGGCCCTTGCTGCCAGTTTTGCCATTCAAGCCTGGATCGAAGGCGGTGTCCTCGCCGCTCTCATCATGATCAACGTCGTCATTGGTACCTTCCAGGATCTCCAGGCTGCGAGGACCATCGCGTCCCTCAACTCGCTCAACTCGCCCACCGCGCAAGTCATCCGCGATGGCACGAGCACCTCTGTCGACGCCTCGCAGCTCGTCCCTGGCGACATCATCGAGCTCAAGGTCGGCGACGTCGTCCCAGCCGACGCCCGTCTGCTGGACTGTATCAACCTGGAAGCGGACGAGGCCGCCCTGACTGGCGAGTCTGTGCCTGCCCGAAAGGAACCCGACGCTATTCTCAATGGCGGGAACAGTGAGAATAGCAGCGACGACGAGAGCGACTACGACGTCGGCCCGGGAGACCGGACCAACATCGTCTTCAGCTCCACCATCGTCACCAAGGGCCGCGGCCGTGCCGTCGTCTTTTCCACCGGAATGTTCACCGAGATCGGTGCTATCGCGGCAGCCCTCCGAGCTGACGGCGCCGAGAAGCGCCAGGTCAAGCGTGACGAGAACGGTGATGCCTCTGTCTTTTCTTACATCTACTTTGGATTCGGCAAGGTTTGGGACGCTGCCGGTGCCTTCTTGGGATTCACCGTTGGCACCCCTCTGCAGCGCAAGCTTGCCAAGCTCTTCATGGCCATCTTCGGTATTGCCGTCATCTGTGCCATCATCGTCATCGGAGCCAACAAGTTCTCTAGCCGTGAGGACGTCATCATCTACGCCATTGCCATCGCCGTGTCTTCACTCCCTGTTACCCTGATCCTGGTGCTGACCATCTCCATGGCGGCCGGGGCCAAGGTCATGGTGGAGAGAAACGTGCTGGTCCGCAACATGCGATCGCTTGAGGCTTTGGGAGGTGTCACCAGTAAGTTCACATCATTCAACCATGTCTAAATGTCCCGTGGCTAACTCTTCATAGACATTTGCTCCGACAAGACCGGAACCCTCACCCAAGGCAAGATGGTTGCCAGGATGGCCTGGCTGCCCGGCCACGGCACCTACACCATCAACGTTTCCAACGAGCCCTATAACCCCGAATCCGGCACCATCGACTTCACCAAGAACCCTCCCAAGGACATCCGTCCCGAGGAGAACGGCTCCGCTATCACTCCCCTCAAGGAGAGCGACAGCCACGGCTGCGTTAAGAGCTTCCTCGACGTAGCCAACCTGGCCAACCTCGCGTCCGTGCGAAAGCTCAACGGCGAGGATGGCACTCTCCAGTGGCAGGCCCAGGGCGATCCTACCGAGATCGCCATCCAGGTCCTTGCCTCCCGCTTCGGCCGCAACCGCGAGACCAACCCCGACTTTGACGTCTCGGCCTGGGAGCTCCTGGCCGAGTTCCCCTTCGAGTCGGCCATCAAGAAGATGTCCGTCCTGAGCAAGAGCACCGCCACCGGCGAGATCACCGTCTTCACCAAGGGCGCCGTGGAGCGCATCATTGACAGCTGCTCCGAGCTCGGCTTGGGCACCGAGCTCGTCAAGATGACAGACAGCCACAAGGCTGAGATCCTCGCCAACATGGAGGCCCTCGCCCGCAAGGGCTTCCGCGTCCTCGCCTTGTCTAGCCGCCCCAACTGCGTTTCCGCCGCTGCCTTTGAGGACCGCAAGGATGACCTGAAGCGCGAAGACTTTGAGCGCGACCTCATCTTCCACGGTCTCGTCGGCATCTACGACCCTCCCCGTCCCGAGTCGCGCCCCAGTGTTTTCAAGTGCCACCAGGCTGGTATCGGCGTTCACATGCTTACGGGTGACCACCCCGAGACCGCCCGTACCATCGCCACCGAGGTCGGCATCCTGCCCAAGCGCATGGAGCTCGTCCGCGCCGACATTGCGCGCAACATGGTCATGACCGCTCACGACTTTGACAAGCTGAGCGACGCAGAGATTGACGCCCTTCCCGAGCTGCCCCTTGTCGTGGCTCGTTGCGCCCCGTCCACTAAGGTCCGCATGATTGACGCTCTCCACCGCCGCGGCCGCTACGCCGCCATGACTGGCGATGGCGTCAACGACAGCCCCAGTCTGCACCGCGCCGACATTGGTATCGCCATGGGTCTCGGCGGCAGTGATGTCGCCAAGTCAGCCGCCGACATTGTGCTCAGCGACGACAACTTTGCCAGTATCCTGAACGCCGTCGAGGAGGGCCGCCGCATCTTTGACAACATCCAGAAGTTCATGCTTCACGTCCTCGCGCTGAACTTGGCCTTTGTCACTGTCATGCTTATCGGTCTCGCCTACAAGGACTCCATGGCCATCTCCATCTTCCAGGTCACCCCTATTGAGATTCTGTTCATGTTGCTCGTCGCCGGTGCTTTCACCGAGACTGGTCTTGGTTTCGAAGCCTCGTCGCCTGATATCCTGAGCAGGCCGCCCCAGAGTGTGAGTTTTCTTTTCCGTTACCTAGTACGTCTTCTATGGACAATTGACTGACTTGCTATTCTCAGCTGAAATATGGTGTCTTCACTCCCGAGTTCCTGATCGACCTCTTCAGCTACGGTTTCGTCCTGTGCATCTGCCTGCTCGTGGCTTTCGTCTCCAGCATGTGGGGTTTCGAGGACGGCGATTTCGGCACCGACTGCAACCTGGAATACTCTCCATCCTGCGAAGGCGTCTTCCGCGCCCGTTCCACCTGCTACATGGTCATGATGTGGGTCTTTGTCCTGTTTGGCTGGGAGCTCATCGACTCCCGCCGCTCCCTGTTTGACGGCATGTTCTCCAACACCAAGGAATGGGGCATGCGTCTGTGGCGCAACCAGTTCCTCTTCTGGTCCGTCGTTGGTGGCATCATCATTGCCGTTCCCACTCTGTACATCCCCGTCCTCAACCACAAGGTCTTCCTCCACACCGGAATCGACAAGGAGTGGGGAATTGTCTTCGCTCTCGTCATCTTCTTCTTCATCGGCGTTGAGTCTTACAAGTGGGGCAAGCGTGTATACCTCCGACGAAACAACCTCATGTTGAGGAAGGGTGAGAGCCTCGGCGAGGAGGACTTGGAGGCCAGGACTTTCGAGCGATTTTACGAGGGCACAATTAGCTCGTCGCCTTCACAAGAAAAGTAAATAACGTGCTAGAACAGCATCATCTTTTGAGTTAATAAAAATTTTCATTTCGGCTTGACGGCACTCAATTTTACCTTCTAACATTGGTGGTGATTTGTGTAGATGTGATCTTGCGAATCTCGATTCTAGCACGTACAACCAGTACTCAGACCATATCTTTCCGTCGTCTAAAGCCTTCTAACACGAGCAATCTCATAGCTTCACTGACAAAGTCCAAGCGGCGCCCGGCCCCGCCTCGAAACAGTCCATTTCTCGCCTCATCCTCAGTTACCCAAGCCCAAGCTATGTGCTCGTCCGGCCGTAGAACCACCTCCGTGTTCCCAATTTCTACGTCAGCAATGAAGGTCACTACGGCCCAGGTCAAGCCCCCGACACGCAGCAGGCAGAGTTCAAGGTCGTTGTCCATCCTCGCATCTTCCGCCTCGCCTACTAGGGTAAGACTGGTTACGCCAGTCGGGAGACCCAGCCCGACTGTGAAGGAGAGCCCATGCGCTCGCAACTGAGTCTCCTCCCAAAGCTCGCGAACCGCGACCCCGGCGATACTGGTATCGCTGCTTGGATCTGCTGTTCCCCCGGGTATCTCCCATTGGAGAGGAAACGAATCCGATGGGGCCCGCTGGAGTAGGAGCATTTCGAGAACTTTTTCTTCTGGAGTATCACTAGGTGTGAGCCGGAGAACTATAGCTCCAGCCATCAAGTTGTGGATATCTGGTCTCGAGGCGAGAAACTCAGCCGGGGAAATGTTAAAGGCGGAGATGTCTTCCGCGATTGTGTAGCTAGTCGGGGCTTGCTGTTCAGTGGCCTCCAAGGGTGCGAGTTCGCTGCCGTTGTGTGTCATGATGCCGGACGAGGAGCGATACCATGCATGCTGCGAACTAAAGGTTTGGCAGACTTCCTATTCAACTACCGAATAGAAGGTCAATCGATGGACAACATGTTGGCGATGCGCTGATTCACGATGGTGGAGCTGGACCACATGTAGTTAGACAGCCATATCGTATTAACGGGGCATCGTGTAGGTCTGAGTCACGATACCATATTCCGTGGTTCAGTGTCAGGGACAATAAATTAATCATGGATTCCCTGAATCTATTTAATTCACGTCTCGTTAAAAACAAGATGGCAAGTCGTTCTCTAATCTATCTAAACAAATGCTGTTTGTATGTGGAATAATCATGCTCGCTTGCAAACCAACAGTGGAGGACACATTCTAACAGTACAGTTCATAACATAATACATGACCAAGTATGGCCTGCCAAACCCAATCACGATGAAATTGAATCACCTTGACTCAATAGGCTAAACAATCAAGCTCTGTAGCGGCGGAAGCGGCTGGAAGAAGGGACCGTAGTCGACAGCTGAACAGCCTGTCCGGCGTAACAGATGCTTCCCTTGCCAGCAAAAGAGCTGCTCTCAAGAGGCTGCACCGCGGTCCAGAAGCCGTTCTCGCAGCGCTGGTAGCTACTACCATCGATGCAGTTCCAGTTCTGCTCGGCCTCAGGGGGGCAGGGCGAGTTGGCTGTGTACTTGAAGACCTCCGTGACGCCGGGGTACAGGGGCACGCCGTCGGGGACGGTCACGGGCTCTCTGTTGGATGGCTCCTCCTCGATGATAGGTGGGCTTACGTCGATGAGCGTAATCTTGAGATGCTTCGACTCGCCAATTTCGCAGCTGAGCACGTCATCTTCAATCAAAGCAAGATCCGACCAAGCACCGCCCTCGCAGCGCTGGTATGAGCGGCCGTCGACACAGTTATAGTTGCCTTCGGTCGCGCAAGGAGCACCTGGGCTGGGGAATGTTGGCTGCTCCTCGACTGGAGGCTGCGGAGTGGCCGGGGTCTGGGTCGGGACCGGGGCGGCGGTCGTGGTGACAGGGACGTCCTCGACAGGGGCACCGGGAGCGCCAGTGCACTCACTGCCGCTGGGTTCAATCCAAGCAGTTGTAGCACCATTCAGCTGCTCTACCTCCGCCCCTGGGTTAGGGAATAGGAGATCACCTTCACTGGTCATGCAGTCAGTGCCGGCATTGGCAACGAACATGTCCGGCAAGCTCTCGAGCGTAGCCGAGCCGGCGCCACCGGTGACCTCAAGCGGCGCGCAGTTCATGTACATTTCGCGGTTGCCGACCTTGTTGAACCAGGTCCAAGCCAGCGTGTACTGACCGGCCGCGAGGTCTGGCACGGTGTAGTTGTACGTGTAGGGCACAGGCTCCTCAAAGGGGTCGGCAACATCCGGAGAGAGGTTACCCGTCACTCCCTGCGCGGGACAACCGCCCTCGATCGACTTGATAACCTTCCACACCGAGTCCTTGGTCGGCTTGAGGTCGGTGGTCACAGATACCTGACATGAGCCGCCGCCTCGGACCGATACGCCCTTGAAGTTTAGCTCCTGAACGCTGCCAGCTTCGTACACATTGGACTCCTGCACTTCGTATGACACGCCTCGGCACGGAAAGTCGGATCCGTCGGAGCTGAGGGGCGCGAGGAGGGTGAAGGAACCATCGTAGGCGAAAGGCACCGGGTTGGTCAGCGCGATGAAGGCGGTGGCCGTGGACGCCATGCTGGCGTAAGCAACTGGCTTGCTGAAGATCATGATGAAGGATGTAAAGTGGGTTTCAATGATTGGAATGGCCTTGGGAAAGCAAAGAAGAAAAAAATAAATAAAATTGAACACAATAAAAATCTTCGACCAGCAAAAAATCAAATCAAAAAGAAACGAATGACGGTAGAAAAGAATGAAAAGAAAGACGAAAGGAAAATGTTGCTCTGATTGAACCATTGGCAGAGCATCGCGGGGCAACCTCTCGGTTTTGTAGTCCCTGAGCAGACACGCCAAGGTAAGGCTGCAGAAAACTGACTACGAGCCGTGACAATGGAGGCGGGATTGACTGTATGGGTCTTGGGTGAAATGTCCAACCTATCTGGCAATCACCGCGTCCGCGCTGTCGAATGATAGCAAGGACATTCATGGCATTCAGGGGCAGACGGGGAATTGTGGTCGCGTCGTGTCGCTGCGCCCAAACAAATGGAGGACTCCTGTTTCAACCCCTGGTAGAACTCCCCCATTTCGACAGTTGCCGAGCGCCTGGGCCATGACTCTATTTTTGGTGGGACGAACGGGCCCCTGCGACGTAGCGGGTTATTAAAAGTTGTGCTGACCCTCCAGTAATCCGCTCTTACATGAAGCCGCCCGGAGAGTTTTGTTGAACGGGCTACTGTCCACGAGTTTTATCTTCATATTGACAAGGTGATGAACTCTAGGCGGTATGTCACACGCAATTTTGCAAAGCAGGAATGATCGCCTTGGATTTGTTAATATGACTATTCATGAAACTGTGTAGTCCACCAGGCTATCTCAAGTGCAATTCCCAACAATGAACATTTTGATATGCAGTTCATGATTAAATACTTGTAATCACCAAACATTGCCATGATTCTTTTGTCTCAACCCTGCCTCTGTCGTTTGATTGCACTCGTAAATGCTAACTCTTATTGGTGCCCAATGGGTCGTCGACAGGGGTCTGCATCTCGGAAGGATCTCCACGACAGTGCACACGGCGATGATGAGTATAGCGCGGAGACTTATTTAACAACGCTTTACAACAACAGCTTATATTTTCGCATCGCTCTACCAATGGGTCCCAAGGCAGGCTCCTATGATACCACAATCGCGGTATTTCGAACACTGCATTATGAGGAATACCACTTTGCGAATGTGTCCTCTAAACTTAACGCCCTGAGGAAAGCTGAGTAGAGTCCTACACCATGTAAGAAATATCATGTGATACTGACAGGGTATACGATTGGTACACGACATGAGCTCAAGCAGCAAAGTTTCAGCTCCTCGATCTCCGCATCGCAAGGCTGACGAACTTGGAATGCCGTTCAGGCAACGGATCGGTCTCTTCACCACTTCAAATTCCACGAAACTGTGGCCTGAATACAATCCTGCACTTGATTAAACTTGAAAGATGGATTCCAAGCAAAGCAATGGAAAGGCTGTCAGCGACGCAGTTGTAACGACCGGCGACAGCCCTCTGTGCAAGCAGTGCCTGAAGATGTTCAGCAGCGACAGCACAACCAAGATAATGCTTATGGAGCGCGACAAGAAGACAAAGAAGTTCCTCCCCATGACCGAGAAGCCCTTCCCAGGTGGCACGCATCACTCGGACCCTTACGAGTGTGAGGCTGCCGCACAGGCCGGCTGTCCCATTTGCACCCTTGTGTGGCGCTATATATTCGGAGATAAAGACGAGCTCAGGGGCCAGCCCGGACAGTTTACGACTTATATGGCCCAGAAGGGCTCGGTAGAGGGATCACAGGCCAAGTATGATGAAAATCTATGGATTTTACAGATCACGTTCAAGGGGGGAGCGGATCAGCGTGGTGCCTCTCGCTATGCACCTTCGCCAGATGACTCCCTGGCATTCGCATTGATGCCCAAAACTGGTGAGTGTCCTACGTACCACTAAAGGGGCGTGCTTGATGATGGTTGTTAATACTAGCATGTAGATGTCTCTACGTCACAGCTAGGTTCGACGCAAGACATCCATACGGGGTCTTCAGAGTCCTGGGATTTTACAGAGAGGAGTCTCAAAAACTGCCTTGAAAATCATCCGAAATGCCACGCAAAGGCAGAGCAAAATAGCAGTTTTCTGCCAACACGTTTAATACGTGTGGACACTGGTGATCGCTTTGATACTGTCAAGCTCTGCGAGCGACATGAGATTCCCAAGGGCTCGGGATATATTGCCCTCAGTCATTGCTGGGGCCAGCATCCCATGCTCACCTTGATTGACCCAAACTTACCAAGTGAGACCGAATCATCAGTCTCAATTGAAGAGTTTAAGTCAGGCATTAAGGTGACGCGACTACCTGCTACGTTTATGCACGCTGCAACTGTGACGAGGAGACTGGGCATTTCGTACCTATGGATAGATGCTTTATGCATCGTCCAAAATTCTTCAAAAGATTGGTCTACTGAAGCATTAACGATGCATGAGGTATACAGCGGTGCCATGTGCACTTTGGCAGCAACCTTCTCCTACAATGGCAACGGTGGCTTGTTCCGCTACAGGAACCCGTCTTCCGTCAACCCGGTGTACGTGCGGCCTGTGTGGGCTGATGATACGGACGTTGAACTTCTGGTGAGACCTCTGGACTATTGGAGAATTCACATTGCCGACGCACCTTTGAACCAGCGAGGGTGGGTTCTTCAAGAGAGAGTTCTTTCCCGGCGTATCATTCACTACGGCATGAACCAGATACTATGGGAATGTGATACCATCGACTGCTGCGAGGGCTTTCCGGCAGGGCTCCCTCCTGTCGCAGGAGACAGGAACACTCGTTTCAAAGGCTTGGAAGTGGAGACTGATGGCTTTGATCTAATGAATAACGCATTGAGAAAGTTGAAAATTGCAGAAGAGCCACAGGCGCAGGACCCAGCAGAGGCGAGCAAGGAACAAAAACCACAGCCTATACAAAAAGGGTATGAGAAAGGCATGGAAGGCTACTACCTTTGGAGTCAAGTGCTCGAGAAGTACACGGGAACAAAGCTGACCAAAGGTTCTGACAAACTGGTCGCCATCGCTGGCTTGGTCAAGCATTTCCAGACCTTCCTGAAGGATGACTTCGTCTCAGGCCTTTGGCGCAGCATCCTCCCCTCTCAGCTTCTCTGGAAAGTCGAGGATGGCTCCGAGGTTACCCAATTTGTCCTTGCAGAGCTGGCTAGAGCACGATGGGAAGCAGACAAGACGAGCGCACGTGGCACAGTCAAAGCGTCCCGATCCGAGGTGTGGCGTGCCCCTTCATGGTCCTGGGCTTCCATCGACGGCCAGATCGCCGCGCCGCCGCCGTCTCGAGATCCAGGTGTTGTCAGCATTGGTGCTCTATTAATCGCAGAAGAAGGGCGAGGATTCAGTGAAGTTCCAGTCGAGTTGCGTTCGAACACTACCGCCAATACGCTCCTGATACACGGGAGTCTGCATTTTGGAAACTTATTCTATAATCCTCAAGCTATGCGCTGGTGTGTTGCCCTCCATCCGGTAGGCATCTGCAGGGACAGACCTCCCGGCGAATTCTCAAATGCAGAGCTCATCACCGATGAGATCGACCCTAGCAGCATGCACCGCCCAGCTGGCTTGGTCATGGCTGTGGCGTATCCCGATACAGACCTCCCGATTGGGGAGTCTCATTTCGTTTTCTGCATGCCCGTCCTCAAGACGGCGCGTCGCAAGGCCTTGCGAGCCGACAATATGACTGAGAAGGATGCCAAATTTGCAGGGCTCATGTTGAGGCTTGTGCCCAAAATCGACCCTGAAGAAGAAACCCGCATGTTTGCCCGCGTGGGCTGTTTCCATGTCATAAATAATGAAAAGTTGGGGGAGAAGATGACTACAGCTGAGCGTTATGCGGGCCTTTTCGCCGTTGAGAGCCATATTCTTCTTATATGATTGCGATCTTTCGGTTTGGCTCATTTGTAATGGTCGTAAGGCTTCAATTGTGGATAGTTTACCGGCTGTTTTATACAAAACGTGCAACGGCTGGGACATTGAGTTTAGCTTACTCTGATGCACTCCTTTTGATGACTTAATGCATCTGTCAGAGGTCCCGCTGTAGAGTAGAGTGAAGAGCGCTATGGGAGTCAGAGTGATATGTATTAATCTCTGTCGAGCCCTAGCTACGAGAAAGCAAGGCCTTCTTATATACGTAATTGACTCCAGGGGCTGGAACAGCCTGTGTGTCAGATGGTCCTGACAGCATCACCTCAAATTATCCCGCAGCTCAAAGCCATAGGTGAAATAACCAGTTAGCCTTTTGTTACAAGGTTTGATCCAAGTTGTACAGAATACGACAATACATTAAATTGAAAATAGATCCTTCCCATATCAACCACAGGATTTCTAGGACATTACCCAGCGATACCTCATTCTAGCTAGCTTGCTCACTGGCTCACAATATCTTTCGAAATGTAAAGCAAACATAGGATGTTAAAAATACTACCCAGACATAAATCGTAAAATCGTCTTCGATACTCTCACCCATTCGAGTGGTTCTCGTTCGCTCTCTTATCGAAGTGAAACAGGTAGTTCGGCGGGACCTACACTTTGGTGATAGTTGTTGCCCGCCAGTTCCTGTAGTTCTACGTATGTCGGGTATTTTGCAGGAACGTAATCGCGCGGGGGTGGGTCAGCAATCCATTGCGGAGCCGAGGACTCTCTGCGTTTGTCCCTTGGTGTTCTTCCCCTTCTGAGCAAGAACACCACGGTTATGATGGTGCCACAAAGGAGTACAAGCCCGCCGAGGACGCCTCCAATTATAGCGCCAAGGTTCAGTGCAGAGTCTTTGGTGGGAGACCGTTGATCCCCAGAACCGGTTTGTTGAGCGGTCCCGCCCGTGGAACTCCCGCTCTGTGCTCTAGTCACAGCTGTCGCACTACTCTGGGTTTGGTCGTCCTGCTCCGATTTGCTTGATGTCTCCGAGAGAGAGCTCGTTTGTTGAGAAGAACTACTGCTTGGATCGGTTGCCCCCGGAGAGGGGTTTATCGAGGTCGACTCTGTTCTTTCTGAGGACTTCGTTGTGGATGCAAATGTCGCCTTGGGTGAAATCTCATAGTGGTCGGTTCGATCTCTTGCACCACAAGCGATGTAGGAATAGGTTTGGTCGACACCAAAGGTCAAAAGAGCCGTGGAACAACGTTCATTTTCGTTGCTGTAATGACTGGTCGTTAGGATGTCCAAAGAGATACCAATTCCAAGCAAGAGATCGGCGACAAGATCAGTAGAAAGAGGCATACCATTTGAAAGTAGACAGAGACAGTCGATCGGTCTTTCCACAGCCTTCTGAGCATTTGTAGTCGTCAACGCAACTCCCAGCTAACCCACAATCGCTGGCAGCGATAACTGTTGTTGGGCAGAAGCCCCAAAGGCCATTGCTAACATCTACACGACAGTTGTACCCAGGGTTTGCAGTTCGCGACTGTGATGGGTTCCCATTCAGATACCCGCAAGTTGACATCTCAGTTGTAATTGCGCGATCGTGGAGTCGCATCTCGCTTCGATTGCTGAAGATTAGGGGTTCCGCTGGCGTGCCATGGCCTGGATTTGAGGCTGCAACAACGAAACCAAGAGACTGGGCGGCGAGAATAGAAAGAATACCATTCATGGTGGCCGACAGGTTGTGTTGACTGATCAAAGTCAATGATTTGCAAGATCTGACTTGCGTGAGCTGGTCAAGTTGCTCCTGCTCAAGCAGCCCAGAGCTGAGGCTCTAGTTACCATGTTAACAGACAGTCACCGCCTCCAGGCTCGCTTGTTGGCTCTCCTCCTGAGCCCCTTTCCGTTGCTACAGATGGTCTTGTTGGTTGTCGTGCCTTGGACTCGATTGTGATTGACCTGTTGTCACTTTTGGTTGGAGGCGTGTATACCTCGTCCTGATTGGAACACGAATGGCGCCACCACATATGCAACCTCTATTTGGCATGTCGTAGGATTAACCGCCAGCATGAATGGCGACCTGAGGCATGGACCCATAAAAGCTTATGCTGTTGGTTCTCAACATGGCAAAAAATGGTGTTGGTTCAGCCCATGCCCCCTAAATGTGGACTGACATTGACTATGGCAGATTTCACTTCATTTCTCCTCCTCTGTGCCATGCATTATGGAAAGAAGTTTATCCTTTGCTTTGTCCGAACGTCATGAAACGGAGGTGGCTCCTACTCCTTGTTTCCGTGGCAGGCTTCGTTTTGATGGCAATAAGTCTGTATCGCGCCAATGATTCTCTTATCCGCTCGTCCATGACACGCATCTACCCCGAGTACGAGCAGACCTCGGAGGCAAAGAGTCAACCTTCTTCCACGTCTGTAGCGACATCTCCGACTCCTACACCCACGCCGCCAACGATATTTAATGGTGCGTCGTACTCTTCGTCAATTGCTACCAACATCGAAGAACTGATCATGCTAACTTTTGCGCACACAGGGAGGATACTTTCGGCGGATCGCATCTCCACCTTCGTCAAAGCCATTTTTAACTCGTCAGAGACAGAACCGCGGCGCCTAACATGCCCAGGCTTGAATGCTGGGCGCCACGCTGCTCTGACACAATCGCAAAACAACACTCAAGCCTCCGAGGATGCGGATCAAATTGACTTTTTCTTCGCGCTTGATTTGCGGCAATGTCTTTCTATACTGCCCCGACTGCTCGGAAGTATAGTTGAAGTCGTACAGTTCCTTGGGCCTCAGCGATGCGCTCTGTCCATTGTCGAGGGCAACTCTCCTGACGGCACCGGTGACATACTCCTCGCCTTGCGTCCATACTTTGAGGAGATTGGGTTGCGTTACTGGTACCAGGAGTCTGACCTGGATCCTGCGAAGGGAGAGCGCATCCCGAGGTTGGCTGCATTGCGCAACCTTGCCCTTGACCCTCTGATACAGAATAATAAGCACGCAACCGATAAGACGACGGTCCTCTTCATCAACGACGTAGCGGCGTGTGCTGAGGACTTACTCGAGCTCGCTCTTCAACGACGCAGGTTGGAAGCAGACATGACCTGCGCGATGGACTGGACGTATGTTGGGCCCGATCCGACTTTCTATGATGTTTGGGTGGCCAGAACAATTGATGGTGATTCCTTCTTCGACATACCCTCGGGTGGTTCCTGGGATTTGGCATGGAACCTGTTCTGGAATGCACCAGCTACGCAATCACGCTACCAAGCCAAACTACCTTTCCAAGTGTTTTCGTGCTGGAACGGCGCAGTAGCGTTTACTGCTACGCCTATCCTCGAAGGACTTCGTTTCCGCGCTGCGCACAAAGGCGAATGTTGGCAAGGGGAGCCCCAAGTATTCGCTAAGGAACTATGGTTTCGTGGCCATGGCAAGATTGCAGTGATTCCATCCGTAAACTTGGAGTATTCGAATGAGAAGGGTGCGGCTATCAAAGAACAAAAAGGATACACCTCGAAATGGGTGGGAGACCAGGATGATGGAAGCTACAGAATAGAATGGGCCCTTCAGCCGCCAGAGAAAGTGAGATGCATGCAGAATTGGGACAAGCAATATTGGAGCTCGTGGAATGAGACTTTAGCATGAGGGCTATGTGTATTGATGTATTATTTCCGGTGTTGGGAGTATTGGTCTGGTGTTCTCAAGACAACAATCGTGTCAAGACAATAATCGTGTTTAATCACATCACATATTGCTGGGTGGCGACATGACCCAGACAAACTCAAAGCTCCTCGGCACTATACCAAGCATTTCTATAACCAGCTGGAGACAAACGAGGGTCTCGAGAAACGTTGACAGCTCGAGTGCGACCTAAGACACGGTCGTCCACATCAACTGCCTCTGCAACGATCAGGTTCCCTTCGTGATGCTTGTGTCTCTGGAAAGTGGCACGCGTCTCAAAGCCCTCACGCCTGGATTCGCCCAGGAAAATGCCCTTTTCCTGGCCAATTTGATGAGCGAAGAAACGCCACTTCTTAGTTTCAGTGTCTCCATTCCAAGACACGTAAATGTCTAATTCGTCCTCGTCGCCGGTGAATGCCACGATAGCAGGTTCTTCACTCGGCGTTCCTGTCCAATTGGCCCTGAAACCACGGTAGCTCTGCACAAGCACACCATGAGGCGCTGAGTCGAGATAGCTGTGGAAAAGAACCTCGCCTCCATCGCTGAACTCTGTTACTGCTCCTGCTTGGCCCCAGTTCACAAAGGCGTTCCCATTCGGAAGTAGTTGCACGCTCCCCTGTGTCCTAGCTGATAGCTTGTCCGGCGCATCAAAGGTTCTAATAGCCTCGGCGGCTCCAACGTGATGGTCGATCTCATAAATGCGGGCTCTGGAATAAGGATGCGTTTGGATTGACGCTGAATGTGCGCCGTTGTCGAATAAAGATATCGTCTCGTATCTTCCATCCGAAGAACGTCCATGAAACCGAGCATGATGTTGGAACCCGAACTGATCGTGAGGAATCAGTTTGAAGCTTGAGCCACCCTTCAGCCCCCCAAGCTGCCAAATTACCTCTCCACTGGTTCCATTGATCTTGAACACAGCAGCGACATTCCGAGCTGAAATCAGGTAATTCCCCTCGTCATCCTTGTCAACACTATTGATGTGGAAGTAATTCCAAGCGTCCGTCTCATTTCGACCGGAGCCTGGTAGTCCGTCGCCAAAGTCGAGGGGAAATGCGCTGTCTGTGCAATCTGTTAGAGGCTTGGAGGCTTGGATCAGACGGGGGCTGGACGTACATTTGGGGTCAACGTGGTCCAAACTCTCCCACTCAAAGATGACTCTGCCCGATTCAATATCAATTTCTGTTCAACGAGAATTAGCATCTGCGTAGTTCTGTGTAGCCATCATGCAGGATGTTTTACCTTGAAAACCGCCTGAAACAACCCAGTTCTGGTCAGGCTCGCCTCCCCATGGCTTCAGCGAGACAGTCCGCGGAATTGGAGTCTCAATCAGGGCAGTCTTGCCATCAACAAGACGAAATTCATGGGCCGAGACAAGTCTATGTGCGCCCACGCCGATGACTTTGGCCACTTCATAATTACTTCCAAGCAGAGTATGGTAGCCGTACATACGGCCGTGCAATCCATCCAATCTGCCTTGAAATGCTCGGAGATGTGGTTTTCCATTCCACGTATCAGGCACGAAATTGGCGACCCATCCTGCATAGTAGCCTTGGCCAGACCAAACAAGCTCACCGTCGTCGCGGTAGATGGAGGCGCCTGGCTGGGTTGGGCCGGCAGCAGTCTCCCCAAAACCGGTATAGGGGGTCACAAAAATGAAGCCTTTGTCCACCCGATTACTGTTTGCAGGGACTGTGATGTTCAGGCGAGGCACAGCGAATTCCGGTCGCGACCGAAATTGCCAATCGGCCAAACATGTTGATGTGAGAATGCTCAGCAGGAAGAATGTAGGAAAACTACTAGATCTCATGATTGCGGTTATACTGCTTCTCAAATCATCAATGAGGAAATTCAAGTTTCGAGGGGATGTCTGTACAAGAGCTCCGATCACGGCACTTCGGTAGCTTCTTGAGCAATACTGCCGGCAGATGGCATCATCCCCTTGCCCCAGCGAAGTATCCAATGAAACCATTTCATACCCTACGAAAAAAATGGTTCCGGAATGTAGTGGCTCTCTTTACAACAGTAGGCACCTATTTCCTCATACATTGAAGTGGAGGCTATCTGTAGCTTATAGACTAATGCGACGAGTTCCTTGTTCAAAATCTCTGGTCGATACGCCAAGGTTAGGTTATAGCGTACTCTGCGGATGAAGCACACCAGGATGCAAGTAGTGCGGCAAACTACTCGTTAAGCAATAAGCTAGACTATGGCACGAATGCCCGAGTGTGCCGCTTGTAGCGCACTCGCAGCTCAGAAATCTCTTTCAAGCGACCTGCAATAGACGCATCGCGGGTTGGCCTGTCAGCGCGATGGCGTGCTTTTGCGGGATGGCTGCGGTCTCAAACGCTAGGCAGGCGCAGGGTCTTCCATCAATCATATTTTATTGATTATGACTGAGGACTTTGGCAAAGTCTTTCACTGACGACTTAATTACTAACCTACTGGAGTGCCGTAAGCTGCGGAAGTTGGAGCGCACGGGACTTTGAGCCAACTGAAGAAATACGAAGCACCGTCAATCTTATCGCACCAATCAAGCAGATGGGAAATAATTATAGTAGTCCAAAGATATTATAGAGTGAGGAAACCAGGCGTTGCGGGCCGCTTTGGATATGTCAAGCTTCTTATCGAACGATTGGTAGAGAAATGGCATGATATCTTACATGAAAAACAGCAAAGGACTAAGTAACTATAAGCCGCTCCTCCTGATACGGCGGAGAATTACGCTGGAAAGAATGTAGTTCACAGAGACCAACAAAGGCAAAACTGTCCTCAGTCGGCCGTAGAATGACGGGCTCGATAGGACTGTCCGTCCGATAATTTGTGAACAGCTCCAATTCATTCGTGATTGCAAGGCCAGTCACAGCAATGTCTTCAAATATGTGCCCTAGCGTAACCATATCAGTGGATGAGGGACCTTCCACTAACTCCGCCAGGTTCAGCTCTCGCCTCTCTTCCACCATCTCCCAGACAGGCTGGAATTGCCCTAAAACTGGTAGCCAAAACCTCTCCCATGCATTTTGAAAGCCCGCTAGGGAATGTCCTGGCATGGCGGATTGCGCTTGTGAGAGGCAAAATTCCTTGAGCCCTTGTATCCCGCGAAAGATGGTAAGGATTCCAACAGCAGTGATGTGAAGGTCGTTGTCTCCAATCTGCGATTGTTCAGTGCCACCAATAAATTGTTTGATATAGCGTCCGCGATAGTGCTAGGATGTATCACAGTCGCCACCGTTCCGAAGTTTGTGCCTTTGAGTTCGAGTCCTAATGTATTTTCGGTGATGGCTACCGCTGGAAGGTTTTCGTCGCTCCTAACTTCGCCCATTTTGACGTATCGCCAGTCGGGGACCCAGCTTGGAACTTCGGGAAAATCATTCTCTACTCTTTTCCTACAACGCAGGAAATCAATCTGACATGTGTTTCTGACAAGGTAGAGGGCAGTTTGGTGGAAGACATGACCGACCGAAGCATTATAGTCGGGCAGCAGCGGCCTAGGGATCGCGGGAGTGCCTAGGAGACCTATAATGGCATAGATAATGTCACGCGGATCAGTGGCCCTGAAGAAGCCGCAGGTCTGTTGAAGCAGAGCGTACAGTCTTTTCGGAGCATTCTCAGAACTTCCTGCTCCTCTTATCGTCAAGTCGACATGCTATCTCGCCAAGTCCCGGAGTGCACGCACACCCCTTGCATCTTCGTGGAACATGATATGCAATGGCCGACCAATGCTGCGAGTCATATACTCACAGCAGGGGATCACCACATTGGAAAGGAACTTCCAACCGACCGAATGGATGCCAAGTAGGACGACGATTGGACCTTGGGCGCAGGCGACTTCTTGGATAATCCACACTCTTGTAAACCAGGACCGGGTCAAAATCTGTCTGAGGCCCGTGTCTATGACAGATCTTTGGGGGTAATATAGCTGCCATAGCCGCCAGCGTTGTGCGGCTGAGCGCTGATACCTGATGCTGGTCATCGAATCACGTGGAGCCGACTGCAAGCTCGTGGAACGATGTCCTCCTGTTCCCACATGTTCACGCTTCTCGGTTTAGTCGTGCGGCTTCTGTTGTACGCGGTAGAAGCAGTCGACTATCCACTTACGGATAATAAGCCACTGTTGGCGTCTGAGGCCCCTGCATTGCTATTCAAACTTCAGTGTCTAGGATACCTCTAGAGGCAAACTATACATCGTGCCTGCTCCACGCGGGCCTAAAACGGGCCATTTCTGAAATAGCTAAAGTTAAGATTGGCGGATACTGAATCTGAATCCTACTGTACTGGTCCTATGTATTAACGACCTTGCGCAGAAGGAGGCTTACTGTGTGGTTATGGTTGGGATGCAATGGCACTGAGTGGAATCTTTGATGTTCACGTTCCACAGAGTAAAGCTCAGCAAAATGATAATATTGAACAAAATTATGAATCGATTTATCATTGTTCCTGTTGGAAAACGATGATCTATTAAAAAGGAACATACATGGCTTATGAGCGAATTTAGGAGACGTGCTGTACTGATGCCTACCGTGGAAACAGACGCGGAAGGGAAAACAAACCAAATCAATCTTTCTCGTGAACTTTTTATGCAACTACTTCTGGGATAATCCAAGCATGTCCTTGCAGGAGAAGAAAAATGCACCGATCTCGAGTATTATTTTCTTCTGAAACTAATGATACCGAACGTTCGCCCCTCAAACCCTGTGAAAGATATAAACTCGCCCAGTTGCACGTGCTGGCAAGAAGAAAACGAATTATCCCGGTTCCACGGTCTTTCCCCATTGACAAATATGTATTGTAGACGTTATCCCTTACCAAAAGTCCAATTCGTCCTCGTAGGGATCATACTCGTATGAATATGAAGAGCGAAAGCGAAATTCATCTTGGTGATCATCGTAGTAAATATCATCGTAGTAAATATCATCGTAGTAAATATCATCGTAGTAAATATCATCGTAGTAAATATCATCGTAGTAAATATCATCGTAGTAAATATCATCGTAGTCATCAAAGTCATCATCCCCATAGCCACCGTAGTTCTCCTCGCCCACATCATCCATCTCCGCCTCCGCACCATAATGTACCTGAGGTGTTTTCTCGAATGTCCATCCATAGCTACTCATGTGTTTCCTGATTTCTTCGTGCGGACCCTTTTCGTAAACATGAAGGATAACCTCCTGCAGGGTTGGAATGGCCTTGAAACGGCTGTTGATCATGTCTAAAGCCTCGATTGCAAGCTCTTCGCTGTCCAGTCTGTGGAGCATGTGTTCCGTATCCACTGTGCTATCCAAAGATGTGGAAAGTGTCTTCAAGTTGACACAAACGTCTTTGATTTTCGTAAGTACTGACATACTTTCGTCCCCGATACTGATGCCGGCCTCTTTCTGGTAGGAGCATTGCGGGAAATCCATATGAATATGTCGAATTTGGCTTGCATTATTGTTTCCAATTTGCTCAAGGAACCCGAGAATTTGGCTGGAGGAAATGTTGACGAAGTTGAAACTGTTTCTACCGTAAAGCACCGAGGACGCTTCCCGATGAATGGTTTTGTTTGCAAGGAGCAGACTCTTTGCATGTACGCCTTCATAAAAAAGCCACGTCATCCAAAGCTCTATGGGCTGCTCGTCCTTGAAAAGCAAGTCGTAAATTCGATTCCGGATCTCCCCGGAGAGGCTGAGGAAGCTGGTAGATTTCCCCTTTGATACATCGCGTTGACTCATTGCTTGCATATAGATACAAGACTGTTCTAGTTTGATTGTATGCCGCAAACTTCTACGTGAAGAATTAGATCATTGGCAGACAGCCCGAAGAACGTTGCGACACTCTCCGGAAGGTATTGACTGCCTCATATACTGGTATTATCTTGAGCATGAGAACACTCGTCGAGATTTCCCTCCCGTTATTTTGCAGCCCGGGCGGTGAGGGGATGTCTTTAACACACGTACGCATATGCTGGAGGCCTACCATATCGTTACCAGGCAGCAAGTCACAGCTTGCCACATCATACCGGCCTGTTTCTGTTTAAAATGATAAGTAATGAATGAAGACTCAAGGACGGCGCGGCTTGATGTCGATTCAGATTCCGGCGGGCATCAAGGTAGTCTTCTTGAGTCTGAAACCATTAACAAAAGTAGAATGAATGAAAGGGCGCAATTCCAGTTCTGACCCACCAACGGGTCAAGCACTCTATTGTAGCGTGGAAAGCCTGCAACGTACCAAGCCTGTTTCTTTGGGATGTTTTCATGGGATTGAGCCGCCAACATAAAGATGCTGGAGCGCCGTGCTGGTCTTATGCAAATTATCCCGAGAAACTGTGCTTGGCAAGTTACATTTTGCCCGTTGAGGGAAGCAGGCGAGGACCAATCACCAGTCATCGGCACCATGCATGTTAATGACACCGCTAGTATCTGCTGAAACCCGCATATGAGGCTGACAAAAGCGGAATTGACATCCATTTGCTGTTCCATGGGGAGAGGGTACCTGATTCCTTAGGCAAGCCAACCTTTCCAAAACGTGACCTGACACGCAAACAACACAGCACGACTCTGGGCTCTGGAACCAATTCTCACTTCCGCATCATCCCTCAAGCCTGTCTCCAGCTGTCTCCGAAGATGTACGACTGCCAGTGGTGTGACGCCACATTCTGGTCTGAATCTGACTGTGAGGATCACATGGATGATGAGGACCACTGGCCAGAGTGCGAAACGTGCCCCAAGACTTTCCGTACCCAGAGAGCTTGCGAGCAGCACATGAACGACAAGCAGCACTGGGCACCGCGTTTCGATTGCGAGACTTGCACCAGAGACTTCTCCACGCGCCATGGAGCAGAGCAACACATGAACGCCCTTCGGCACTGGAAGCCAAAGATAGAATGCGAGACGTGCACTGCCATGTTCTTCACGCAAACGGCAGCTGATCAGCATATGAAGGCCAAGGCCCATTTCAGACACTATTGCCAGTCCTGCGATCAACGTTTTTCGAACGACAACAACCTGAAGATGGTCAGATACTTCCCGGCTCTTCCGGTCTCTGGTGCTTGCGTTTGCATACTGACGTCTTGTTGCAGCATCTCAACTCCAAGGTTCACCGCGGCACAACTGTCTCCTGTCCCTTTTGCAAGACCTGCTACACTACGGCCAGCGGCGTCGTGAACCACATCGAGACTGGATCATGCCCCAATGCGCCCCAGCTCAACCGTGCGACAATTCTCCGCATGATCCGCGAACGCGACACTCGAGGCCTCATCACTAATAAAACCATCGCATGGCAGGACGAGGAAAACGTCAAGTATACGGCAACCGGCCGTGCTTACAACGGGCAGTACTGGGAGTGCTATTTATGCCACAACGAATACTACAACATGGCTGGGCTGAATGCGCATCTCAACTCCGCCGCCCATGTGGGCAAAGTGTATCATTGTCCCAACAAGGCATCATGTGGAAGGCAGTTCTCGACTTTGGCTGGACTCTTTGCCCATCTGGAGAGCGAATCGTGCGCATTCATGAGATTCGAGAAGGTCCAGCAGCAACTTGGACTCACTCTTCAAGGACGGAACCTCATCAAGTTCTCCTAATATTTAACTCGCCTCCGGCCCTTGAAAAGAGGAGCTGACAAGTTCTAGCCGGTGGCTGCCTTGCAAGTTGAGAGGTATGGTTGTGTTTTGGAGGGTGGTGATTTAGAAAAAACTAGATTCATGTTGTGTAGAATGAATAAACTTGTATTTCTTAACCCAGGCCCCTTTTGCGACTTTGCCCTATTGATGCATTCAAGGTAGACACAAAGGATTTCATGAACCGATGTTTTCAAGAATCAACAAAATCGTACGCCCATGTCTTTGGTCCTGCCAAATTTGACTTTACTATGTCCGGCTCGAGAAAGACATAGTCATCTCGATTCCACTCCTTTTCAGAATACGGATACAGCAAAGAACATTCAATGGAGTTTCCATGATTTGCGCCTTTGTAGACTTATCCGTACTGTAAGGTCAGCTTCCTGCCCCTCAAGGAAGGGCACCCATCACCACCCTTGTTGTGATGGGTTTTGGAAGACAAGGGTCCGGCTCTCGATTTGGGTTCCGCGCACTAACACCTGACGCATAAAAATGCGCTGAAGGATTTTGTTTTCAGATACTGTTGCAATGGAAGCTGTATTGCCCGCTTTAGTAGGTGATTAGGACAATCACGCATAACTATCTCATATTCCTCTTATCCTATCTTAGATCGATCAAGCAATCAATCAATCCATCCCTCAAACCTCTCATGAGATACCTCTGTACGCAAATATATAACAAGGACTACAAACTCGGCCATGTCATCCTGTCCTGGCCAAAAGCAATTGAATGCGGCTGCGACGACTGTCGAAATGGACCACAACTATTATTCAGACGACCGTGACTCGCGGCGATGCTCGGGCTCCAGTGGTCGCCAAAGAGACATTTCGCAGTATGAGGGCTATCGTCGGCAACGCCCACGACCACGACCTGCGCCACTTACCGGGCCATCCGGACATGTACACTGGAAAGATTCGCAAGACGTCGCCAGTGGTCGAGAACAGAGCACCCAGGTGCGAGATGAAGGCCAAGATCCAGAGATGCGCCGGAAAGCAGGACAATTGGATGGGAGAATTCCTTTGACTTCAGAAATGGAAAACAGATCGCACCTTCGCACCGCGCCTGAAAACGAGACTAAAAGGTTGAGTGGAGGCGTTGGTCCTTCATACTAGTCCAACAGAGCTTACAATGACTATGAGGCAGAGCTCAATTATGTCCATGTAAGAAGGCCGTCCCTTGATTCTGTCGGCAGCAACCGGCGTAGAAACTTCGAGGATCCAACTCCATTCCCAGAGAGCGGTGCGGTGGACCCATCAACTCTGTAAGGAAGCTTGATTCCTCTCATCCGGCAGCTTGTTGAGACAAATAATCGGCTTGGTGAGATTTTATTTTATTGAAGGGGCTTGCAGGCTATCAGCGCTTTGAAAGCAATAGAGAAAGCAGACAAGTGATCCCGCCAGTGCTTTTGAGGTCGATCTCGAAAAAGGGAAAGACACTGCTGCACTGCAAAGATCTCGCCTAGGTACTTCAAGTATACAAGCTAGCAATGCTAGGCATCAGGCTATCGAGGAAGTAGAAAGTCCACCGGAAGGCCCAAATGGACTCATGTTCACTCAGGCTGCAATTCCCGGATGCCAATGGCTCGTGCCCTACGGTATCTTTCTTCCACAGATATCGGATCTTCGTCGTGGTTCTGCTTCAAGCAAACGTTTGAGAAGGGATTTCTTTGGGAAGCGGAAGGGACAGCCATAGTCTTAGCTCGGACACCCAGAACATTGGACCTCTGATCAACTTTTACAACACCATGTTCGTGCCTTCCGAGTGCTTGGCAGAAGAAATCAAGGAGGTTGAGAGAAATGAAAGATTAAGAAAAGCAAAGGGTGGGCGCATTCATCAGCATGAACGCCAATTTTTTTGCACTAACATCACATTTTTATAAGACACTGCCTTCTTGGCACCTTGGAGATTTTCTGCACCGCTGCATATATCTTGCCTTTGCCCACTCCGTTATAACATGGCCCGTGTGGCCCGAGGCGGCAGTCTTAATCTCCCAAATCTCGTAAATCTTTGCGAAGAGTTGCGTCACAGTCTCCAAGCAACGGTGCTATCCAGCTGGTAACGCCTCGCGACTCTCATCCCCTTGATGGAAGAGAGATTGCTCTGCTGTACTGGTAATCCAGAGTTTCGTTTGGATGCTTGCTGGGACAGGAGGCGGTGCGGGACCTTTCTTGATTTCGGATGGACTAAGGCAGAGCCACACATGCCTCACGAATGGTCTTTATTTGCACATTGCAAGCCAGAGACGTCGGTGTCCATTCTGATTGAGGTTATTGAAGCTGTGGGCGAGGTGAGCGCAGAGTTGGCCGACACATGGACCTTTAATCTTGTTGACCAAGCTTGGTACACACCAGTTGGCAACGTGTTGGAGCGATGCTACGCGCGCAGTATCCTGATCCAGCCACTACCGGAAGACCGTTCAAAATACGAAAAGCATATTATATACATCCTCGCCACAATCGATCTAATCAACACTTGCTCCAAGAGCAAGCGGGCGAAGACCACGGCCGAAGTCTTTGCACGAAGCCACATCTACTTCCCAACAGTTGATCAGCTGTTGGAGATGCCATTGTCTGAGATGGCAGACCCGATGTATTACGAGCTTTCGCGGATACGACAATCGCGCTCCATATCAACCTCCAGGTCAGACAAGCCTGATGCCTTCCCACCAGCCCATCTAAATGTCTCCGTGCTAAACAAGATTGGATCTTTGAAGGTGGATTGGACCGAGTACATGGATGAACATCTCAAATTTGACGTTACAACCATGGCGGTTTCTATTTTCTGGTTCTTCTCTCATATCAGCGGCAATGCAAGGTGGCGGTGAAAATCCAAGTTGCATTTTTGGAATGGACCTCAGAATGCTTATGAGAGGTGGCAGCTTTTTCTGCGATCATTACGGGTGCTCAGCAAATCACATGGGAGCGCGACGTGACCGTAGCCTCACGCGCGACTTGACGTATAAGCAGGAGGTACTACACTTGTACAGATGGCTCTTCTCGTCGGACGCCGGGGAGGCCCATGAGCAAATGTCAGAGCTTCCACTTCCATGGTGGCTAGCACCCTTCGAAGACAAGAGTGCGCCTCTTCCCTGGCACCGATCAGGCACGTGGATTGAGAAACGGAATATCCGCCGAGAAAGAAGATACCAAAATGGATCTCGAAAGCATTTCGACTCGCAACGGGCAAAGACGCGAGCGCCGGCATGGACAAGCGCCCCACCCTCCGCACTCTGCTCAAGGACTCAAATGGCCATAAATGCGAGCTTCCAATGGACTGTAAAGAATTGCTCGAATACCTAGGCGAAGTAGAAAGGACGGACGCTACGGAACAGCTGCCCTACAGACGCTATCCAGAGCTCGGTTCTCGGGTCAGGGAACTCATGCAGTTCATGGAAAAGCAAAAGCCACGATGTATTCTGGCGCTTTGGCGTGGCAAGAGAGATTCCAGCTCCTGGTATACCTTCTGGGCGGCCGTGGTGCTGGGAGTGGCGGCCTTCATCCTGGCATTGGCGAGCGTCGGGCTATCAGGGGCGCAGACATGGGCAAGTTTTCAGGCATTGCAAAAGGGATCGTGACCGCTCAGCAAACGTGTGCCTTGGGCAGTAGAGAGAATGCACTGGGACTTAGGTGCAATCACAGTGTTATCAATTGACATCTTGTCCTGAACTATGAGCTGGTTCATGGACAAGTCATTTTCTTTCGACCCTCACCAGGGATGCCGCTACCAACTCAGAGAGCCCCTACTCAGAGAGCCCCTACTGCGAGGTGGTGCATCACCATGGAAAGATGCCGGCTATGCATACCCCAGCTAGGATCCAAGGCGCCTTGTCTGTGATGCCCGTATGGTTACAGCCGCGGAAAGCAAAACAGACCAGGTATTGGATTGAATTGTTTACTGTTAGATACCGGAGGTTCTCGGCTGTCAGCTTTTCTTTTTGCGAACTTTTGCCCACGTACCTGCGCTTGACCATGATGCATGCCGCGCCGTTCGGCTTTTGAAGGCTCCTATGACAGTCAAGTTCTTACCACAAGCTTGGTACGTTCTTATGTAAGGTAAGCATTCGAGCAGGCAACAATTTGCAAAACAGCCCCGCACTATATGCTGCCATCCTCGAGATTTTGTGGCCGGCTGTCAAGTCTCCTTTGCTCAGACATTGAAAAGACAGTTTCAGCTCGACACTTGACTACAGGGCAAATCCTTCCTATCATCCAATCATGGCCGTATTTATCCACAACGCCCTCAGCTTAGAAAACCCTGAGATCCGACTTGTGCGCTTCATCAATAGCCCCGACGAGCCTCTTGCCCTGGAGCTCCAGCACAAGCCAAGAAATGACAGCATAGATTATGCAGCAATATCATATACTTGGGGTGACATGCGAAATACGGTAGAAGTTATGGTCAATGGTCGTTACCTTTCCGTCAGGCGGAATCTATACGACTGTCTACTACAGCTTCGGCTACATGGTGTGGAGTCCTGGCTCTGGGCGGATGGCCTCTGCATTAATCAAACGGACTTGGAAGAAAAGAAACACGCGGTTGCCGGGATGGACATTATCTTCCACAATGCTCGTCTCGTGTATGCCTGGCTTGGACTTCAGTCGCCAGGCACCGACCAAGTGATGAGCTGGATTGAGTGGATTGGATCGCAAGCCCCTCACGGATTCCTCGAAAGCTTGGAATCTTCAGAGCCACAGGAACAAGATTTACGCCTTTACATCAGCAGTCGTCGCCCCGATCAACTGAACGATGATGACGTGGACGGCAGGTCAGAAATCGCCCGTTTCTTGTATACCGTCCTGAACTCTGCGCAGACGCAGGGTCCAGATTTCAGGAGCGGTGCGTATGATTTGTTTCGAAGAGACTATTGGCACCGCATATGGGTGATTCAAGAAATTGCACTCGCTAATAGTGTCAGCTTCATGTGCGGTGCAAAGAGCCTGTGGGTGGAGGACCTTGACACGACTTTGAGTGCCATGAGGTACTGCACCCGCCGAGGGTTGTTTCATCTTCAAAAGGAGTATGAAGGTTTTAATTTCATTCCTGTGACATACGACATCAAACCTCTCATCATCCGACGCAAGAAGAACTTGGGGTTCCCGATATACTTGCAAGATATTTTATTTGAAAACGTCGTGGCTCCAGAACGACCGCATTACTCGGCTACGGATCCTCGTGATCTTGCTTTCGCTCTTGCGGGGCTGGTATCGGACGTAAGTAGACAACGGCTAACCGTGGACTACAAGTGGACGGTGGAAGAAGTCTTTGCAATGATGACAAAAATCATGCTTCTTGAACCTTCTCACCACGAGAGTCTCAGTTTAGATTGGTGTACACCCAAAGAGGGAGACATTTCCATGCCGAGCTGGGCCCCTGACTGGACAACAATCGGCAGATATGGAATCCGGGTTTGGAACATTGCATACTCTGCTTCCTTTGATACCACAATGGGTATGAAAGCACCAGCTCAACTCAGGAATGATGTCCCTATGAACGTTCCTTTCCTCCACTATCACGGAAACAACGTAGACATCATTACTGATGTACTAGAGCCACCTCGGTATAGACATTTCTCTGAGTGGGATGTACCACGGCTCGAGAACACTGCCTCGTGGCTGGCTTCAATTCTCCAGTTCGTTGAGCTTGGTCCAGAATCTGGTCCAGGGGAAGATTACATCTGGCGAAGTGTGCTCCTTGGTTACAGTACATTGCAAAGCGGTTATCACAACACTGCCATGAGTGAAGAAGTCTTACAACTTATTCGTTGCCTCCTTCGACGAAAGCCAATAGACGCCGTCGCGCTATCAGAGATCCAGACAGATTTCATCCGCCGAAGCATTGTTCACCCTGACATAATGGCCGAGCAAGGAAACATCCAAGCACAGCTCCAGTATTTCTTGGACCATGGGATAACGTCGATAAGTACGAATGCGATCATGAACCGGAGAACCTTTTTCAAGACGAGCAAGGCCATGTTCGGAGTTGGTCATCAGGCAGTCAAGGTCGGCGATATCGTAACCACCCTGTGGGGTGTGCGCTCCCCCATCATTCTGCGGAAGCGAGATGCAGAACCTGGTTACCTCTTTGTGGGAGATGCATACGTGGATGGAATAATGTATGGCGAATTCCAGAAGACCGAACCACGCCTTTGTGAATTTCACATATATTGAGCTATGCCGATAATGGAATAAATAATGGGCTACATGGCGGAAATATGACTTGAATATGAGAAGGGAGATCTGGATAGTTCGAAGGGAGTTTGGTCACTGACTCAGAGTCATGTCGCAATATTCATCAAGACAAGGCCAACGTATGCACTCTTTAAGGAAATGTTCTTTGGCTCCCTAGACATTATAGTCGTTCAAGTACATGCAGCTGGAACTTTATGTTTTCCAAACTGACAGGAAACCGCAGACCCTTTGATAACTGGAACGAGTAGGTGTGCTCCTCGACCAGCTTCCCCCATGCTGCCTGCTCCTCTTCACCCTTGGCCACCTTTTGCGTCTTCTTGGGTAGTAGAGCTTGATACATTAACCAATGCATAGGGTACTCCCTCTCCTCCGTTGCCTCGCCGTTTTGAATCGTGCTCTCTGCAAAAGCCCCGGTGCTGTCTACGACCAGGAGGAGACTCCCTTTGGGTGCCGCTGCGGTCAGCTTCATCAAGAACGCTGACGTTTTGGGGATCGACAACGAGTAAAGCTCGTTTAGTGTGAAAAAAAGAGTGACCAGTGTTGGGTTGGTCCCAATCAATGAGCGCAGATCTTCAACTCCGTAATCAAAGACACCGCGTTGCGTAAAGTTCCAAGCCAGCGCTTCATGTGATAGAAACGAGTTGTTCGATGCTCGTGCCTTGGCGCTAGCATACTGTGAAAGTGGACGAGGCGTTGTGTAGATGTGATTGAGTTTCGTGATAACGTTTGACCAATTTGCTGTGTCGACTTGGGAAACATGAAGCCAGGTCTTCTGGGTAGTGGGCTGTGGCTCTTGGATGATTAAAGATTCTAGATTTCCAGAGATTTCCGGGGTCTCTTTTGACAAATCTTGACTTTGATGGCCTGCTGCGCTCGGATGTGTGTGCTTCAGCAGTGCGACTAGGGCCGTGTGTTCTGCCGCACCTCGGCCAAAGGTGATGACATTTGCTGGTCCTTGCTGATCGTTGTCATGGAACCGCCTCACCCACTCTTGGTCCTCCCATTCCCTGCAGACCCAGGCTATTATGTTGGAACATGCCAAGGCCTTGCTCGGGCTCCAGCGAACGGTATACTTTTCCAAGAGGTCTTCCGTGCCAAATGCCTTTTCAAAATCTTTTTGGTCTATGGCTTCCCTGATCTCTCGTAGCGCTGGTTTCAACGCATCAAAATCGTTGGACTCGGGAAAGGTGTCCCGGAATATATCGAGCAGGGCCTGTTGCGTTTCTTGAGGAACAAATTGATCCAAGACTTTCACATTGTTTTCTTTTCCTTGGCTTGGTGGCGGCTGTTTCCGAGGGACCTTTTTGATGTAGCCAGGGCCTTTCCATTCGGGTCGGTTGACGGGCAGTACAGCTGCAGCTTTGGATGCGCCGCTGATCGAGGCGGGGCCATGTTTCGGCTGCGATTTTGCCTTGCGATCGAATCTTGCCATTGTCAACCCCAGTCGTGAAGATATGTGATTTTATGAAAATTGCCAGGGTCCAGCCAGAGTTTAGTTTCTCTTTGTGTTGAGTTGAGTGGGGACTTGAGCCAAACTAATACACAATCGGCCAAGTGCATTTATGGGTACTGGGACGTGGTTCCGTGGTGACTACCCTGCACCATCCTAACCCAACAAGTTATGCCTGCAGCAGAGGGGCAGGTCAGATTATTTATTGGCCTTCACCAACCAAGATTCCAGATTCCGGGCGCTTTGACATTGGTGTTCGAGAATATGGCAAACACATAAAAGCGAATGGAACAACACGTACAGATTTTTCATCGTTTCCACAGATCAAGTCCTAGTCTCAACGTGTCAGCCCAAGGCGATTAAGCGGAGGGGAATCAAACCTCATTCAATTCACCGTAGCAAGCGTTGATCAGGTGAACACCCAAAAGGAAAGGGAGGGGTCAAGAGAAAGGAAAAAAAAAAAAAAAGTTATGTCTTTTGCTTTCATTGGTTGTGCCAGACTGAGGTCGCCTCGGCGGCTGCTGAGCAGCGGCAAAATCAGGCTGTGTTAAAGAAAACCCCTCCCCTTCCCCCAAAAGGAGAACAGGATCCCCAAGGTTCTCCCAGTTTCTATTTTCACAATTACATACATCAGTCTCCTTTGTTTTCGTTACCTTTGAGCGTCCCCTCCCCTTCATCCTATTCGTGTCCAACATGTCGCAACAAGACCGGTACACTGTCGGCTGGATCTGTGCCATCAAGACGGAATACGTGGCTGCCAGAGCCTTCCTAGACGAAGTACACGAAGGACCGGAATTCAGAGCCATCAATGACAACAATGACTACACACTAGGCAGAATCGGCAAACACAACGTCGTCATCACCATTCTTCCAAAAGGCGAATACGGCATAGCAACTGCTGCTGCCGCCGCAACAAACATGCTACGCAGCTTTACAAATATTCGTATCGGTCTCATGGTCGGTCTCGGTGGTGGTGCCCCAAGCTCCAAGCATGATATTCGACTAGGAGATGTCGTTGTGAGCACCCCCGGCAATGGACGGGGTGGGGTGTACCAATACGACTTTGGCAAGGCTATGCAAGACCAGAAATTCCAGGAACTTGGGGTTTTGGACCAGCCGCCCCCCATTCTACGCGCTGCAGTCAACGGCCTGGAGGCGCAGTACGAGGAAGATGGACACCAACTTGAAGAAGCCATTAACAATGTCCTGAACGCCAAGCCGCGATTGCGGAAGAATTACTCACGGCCTAGCCAGATAAGCGACCGGCTATATCGTTCTGAAGTGCTTCATTGGCCTGAGGGCGAGTACAATTGCAATGCGTGCGGCGACGACGAACTGTTACTCGTAACGCGGGAGGAACGCGCGGATGATGAGGACAACCCAACCATCCACTATGGCTTAATTGCATCCGCCAATACACTCATGATGGACGCACGTATTCGCGAGATCCTTATCAAGCAAAAAGATATCCTCTGCTTTGAAATGGAAGCCGCTGGCCTAATGAACCACTTTCCATGCTTGGTCGTTCGTGGAATATGCGACTACTCTGATACGCATAAAAACAAAGACTGGCAAGGCTACGCGGCAATGACGGCAGCGGCCTACACCAAGGCATTACTGGCCCGAATACCTCCCGCCCAAGTGGAAAGCGAGAAAAGAATCCAGGACATGATCTCCGGTTAGTCTACCTTTGCGTTTAGTCCTTGAAAAGTCTCTACAGGCAGGATATGTCATCTGTGCTCGAGTATCTATTCTAGGCTAATTGTAGACCTGGTAGACCTGCATGGAACCGTCGTGGAATTAGCCGAGAATACTAAGAATATTTCTCAGCACCATAATAATAAAGCCGACCTGAATATTTTGAACTGGTTAACTCCATTCGAATACGGCCCCCAGCAAAGTGACTACCTCGCCAAACGAGAGCCAGGGACAGGGGCTTGGTTCCTGGAAACCAGGGAGTTCTGCGAGTGGAGTAAAACTCCTGGCAGAACGTTATTCTGTCCGGGTATCCCAGGCGCCGGCAAGACCGTTATGACGGCGGTTGTGGTAGACCACTTGCAAAGAAAATTCCGGAAAGACCCAAATGTGGGCATTGCATACTTATACTGCAATTTCAAACGTCAAGATGCACAGACAGTTCGACATTTCTTCACAAGTCTTCTGAAACAACTGGCTCAAGCTTTGCCAACGCTGCCTCCCGAAATGAAACAGCATTACAGAGAGCACAAGAACTCAAACACACGGCTTGGTATGCAGGAGGTGCTGGATCTGATGCAATGCGTTATCGGAAAATATTCAAGGGTCTTCATCCTAGTCGATGCATTAGATGAAATTCAAGCCAACGACCGCCGGGCAAGTCTCTTAGAAGAGCTTACCAAGTTCCAGAATGGATGTGAAATTAATATTTTTGCGACCTCACGATATGACCCGGAGACTCAAGCAAAGTTCAAACAAAAGGACTTCTTGGAAATACAAGCTGCAGATAACGATGTTCGAGCATACCTCTGCAACCATGTATCGCAGTTGCCTGATTTTGTACGATCGACCCCAGTACTACTTGAGAAACTGATTAATGGCATAATGCGTGCAGTCAAAGGAATGTGAGTAATTTTGTCCCGAGAAGCACACCTATATTGATGTAACCTAGGTTTCTCCTCGCCAAGCTTCATCTCGAATCTCTAGCCGACAAGTATTCTGAGGCAAAGCTCCTGAAAGCTATTCAGTCTCTCCCAAGCGGAGCAAACGCTTATGACGACGCGTACGAGCAGGCAATGGAACGCATCAATTCCCAGCTACCAGGCTTCGTCGAACTAGCCCACCGGGTTCTGTCATGGGTTACACATGCAAAACGCCAGCTCGGACCTGAAGAGCTCCAGTATGCACTTGCTGTGGACCCAGGCTCGACATTTTTTGATGGAAAAGCATTACCCGACTTGGATATCATGTTAGCGACGTGTATTGGCTTGGTCACAATTGACCAGGAAAGTCAAGTCATTCGATTGGTTCATTACACAGCACAGCAATATTTTGAGCGGTCCCGAAAGACGTGGTTTCCATTAGCAGAGAAGGAAATTGCCGAGGCTTGCATGGCCTACCTAATGCTCGATGTTGATAGGACGAAGGGTGTTGTTTTTAATCCACGTAACGGTCCATTTTTCTGGTATGCTACCACCTTCTGGAAGGAACACGCATGCCAAATCGAAAGCGAGCTATCCGTCAAGATCATCACAACTGGTAGAAAACTCAAAGCATCACTAGAAGCCCCAAGAGACGAACCAGCTTGGAAAAGAGACCATTGGTTACCGAACCATGTTCGTAATCCGACTGCAATGCATGAAGCAGTTTATTTTGGGCTTGAAAGAGTTGTGCGTTGGCTGATTGATCAAGGAGAGGATGTTAATGCGGTAGACCACTTTGGGAGGACTCCCTTGTGGTATTCTATCCATGAAAGGAAGATGTCCATTTTTCAATTGCTCCTTAGCACGGATGCAATCGATATCAATATTAGTGAATACAAGCAAGGAGAAACGGCATTATTCAAGGCCATTGAAATTGGCTGCCATAACACGGTAAAGCTCCTTCTGGCTACAGGCAAAGCCAGTATCAATGCACAGGATCAAGGAGGCAGGACAGCGCTAAAATTGGCAGTTGACCAAGGCCACAATGATATCGTCAAGCTTCTCCTTGAGCAGGAAGGAATACAAGTTGATCTCGTGGATCGTGGGTATGGGCCACCTAATCCGCGGGATATTCATGAGACTGCCGAATGGTTCAATCAAAACTCGTTCTGGTCTTTGCGAGAGGGTGGTCAAACTCCATTCTTGGTGGCCGCAAAACAAGGGCGCGCAGAGATATGTCAGCTTCTCATGGCAAGAGGAAGTGTTAACATCAATTTCCAAGACCGCCATGGCTGCACTGCATTGTGGTACACTGTGAAACATGGCCGTGAAAACATCATCAGGTTTCTCGTTACGAGAGAGGATCTCGATGTCAACACAGAAGACGGCTTTGCGGAAACGCCATTATCAGTTGCCGCTCGCCATGGATACAAGAGCATCTCGAAGCTTTTAATGACCAGAAAAAACCTCGAAATAAATTCCAGAGATAAAATGGGCAGAACTCCATTGTCTTGGGCCGCTGAGAGAGGCCATGAAGGCATCGTGGATCTTCTAATGACTAGAGAAAACCTCGATATCAACTCTAGAGACAAAAATGGCAGAACTCCTTTGTCTTGGGCCGCTGAGCAGGGCCACGAAAGCATCGTCAAGCTTCTGATTCAGAGAGCGAGTACTGATATTGACATGAAGGATAAATCTGGTAGGGCTCCAATATCATATGCTGCTCAAAGAAGGAGTGGGGCCATCTTCAATCTACTTGCCAAAACCCAAGTCGTGGATCTGTTCCAAGAACCTATAAATGGTCGAAATATGCTCTCATATGCCGCGCAGGGAGGCTCCGAGGACATAGTAAAATACTTAATTAATATCAAGGGTATGAATGTTGACTCGAAAGACAAGTTCGGTCGAACTCCGCTCTCATATGCGGCTGAAGCAGGGCACGTTGTCATTTTCGAGCTTCTGACGGCCACAGGGACCGTTAATTTTAATTCAAATCCCCCTGAGACCCCTTTCTGGTGGGCCTTTGCGGGAGGACACGATGCGATAGTGAGGTTATGCCTCGATTCAGAACAGGTTGATCTAGGCCGTCGCGGAGCAAAGGGCTGTACCCCCCTCGAGTGGGCATGGAGGCAAAAAAAGATCGATTTCATCCGCAAGATTCTGGCATTGGGACCACCAGATCCCCCATTCTGGATTGAACTTGCCCGAACAAAGCTGCCCGAATGTTCTCGTTTAAACGGAAGGCAAGCTTGATGCGTGGTGACTAGAGCGTCTAGAGTTAGCATTTATGGGATCTCTAGCCATACTTTAGGCTGGACCTAGAGCAACAGTGTCGAATTTGTAGCAGCGAACAGGGTTCAGTGAGGCCCATGAAAAGTTGCAGCTGTCGGCCACTAATACACATGAACATACATACAAATAATTCTAAATGGCAGAAACCCTAATATATACTAAGTGATGATAGTATTACGTCTAGCTGGTTCAAAATGTACTTTTGTAGTTTCAAATTGGCTGTGGCCATCCACAAAATACAAGACGACCCATGTAGCCATGAAATTGTGACCACACCTTTCCAATTTTTTAACCACGAAATACATCCGCTGTATTGATTAATTGATCCCACTCAGCATCTTTCTTTACCTCGATGGAGCCATTTTGAGCTGCGATCTTCATCTCTTCAATTCTTGTTGTGCCAAATTCATACTGCGTGTCGTCGTTGACAAATGCCACTAAGATGCTGATCCAATCCTTCATCAAACGCAACTCTTCGTTGGTAGGGCCGTGGCATATGGAAAAGCTATTGCAAAGTTAGCTATTTGCACGTTGTATCCCGCAGAAGAACTTGCTTCCAGAATGGCTTATCCATCGCATGCGCCACACCATACGACATCGGCGCTATTTGCTCATCGATGAAGGATAATCTATAGGCGACTTGATACCGCCAAATGTCCATGAGGCTGACACCGTTCGACGTGAGGTGATTGACGAGAGCCCTGGAAGGTGCTCTAACCTGGCCGTCTGCAACAACCCTCCCTAAATATCACACAGGCCTGTCAGTACGGATTATTCCGTCCCAGTAATCTCATGAACCCACCAAATAGGTTACACCAATCTTGAACATCTTGCGATTGAGGTAATTGATAACGTAACAATACTCGATCAACCACATTCGGTGCATAGTAGTTCGATAGTTGTAACCTCAAAGCTTCTAATGTGGGCTCTTTTGGGCCATTATAAGCAGCATAAAGGGTTTCCTCATTCAATACCTCACCAATGAGAATTTTACAATTCCGAGCGATGAAGTCTTTGGCAAATTTGATACTGCTGAGGTAGTCCGTCATCCCGGAGAAAATGAATAGATCGTCGGTGACAGGTCGAAAGGTATGATTGTTGAGTTTCGGGATTGCTTTTACAAGATCCTCGACACTGACATCTCGCAGAATCGCCAGCTTCTCCTCACTAGATAGTGCCGCATCTACACGAAAATGACTGCAAACCTCATCGAACTGAGCTTGTGCATCAATAAGAGTTTTCGGCTGTGCAGGTATCGCATTCGAATCCATGAAAATCCGTCGGAAAGTGGTGTCTTTCGGACCTGGCCTGCGGAACTCATACAACATGAGAGCTTCGGCACTGTAAGCTCCAGCACTTCGGCCAGCTAGAGTCACATTGTCAGGGTCTCCACCGAAAAGTGAAATATTCTCCTGAACCCACTCGGCTGCCATGCGCTGATCCCAGAGGCCAAAGTTTCCTGCGGCATCGCCATGGTTGTCTTTGAGGACGTCCTCGCCGGCGAGGAAACCGAAAATGTTTAATCGATACCCGATGGCGACGACAATGGCATTAAGACCGCCTGTCGAAATCATCTCAGTTGGATCCATGCCTGGGTCTTGGGATGGATCTCCCATTTGGAACCAGCCGCCATGTATCCATAGCATGACCGGCCATTTCTCTTGCTGGCCTTTTCGTGGCACCGGCGTCCAGATATTGACAAAAAGACAGTCCTCACTGTAGGCCCCTGTGCCCCCTTCTGCTTGGTTCACGTGGAAAGTCTTTTGGGGACACACGGCGCGGAAGCTGGTCGCATCGTACGGACCGTCATCAGCGCCGCGATAGACATATGTCTTTGGCAAAGGTTGTGGTCGACGCCAGCGATTTGGGCCTGTGGGAGGTAGAGCGTATGGAACGCCAGCATAGCGTCTGGATTTATTGTCGAGCTGTAAGCCACGTATTGTGCCCTTGTCGCCCAGTGACAAGTCGTACGGCTCCTGATGGTACGATATATGGTTTCCCATTATTACTGTTCAAGATGTTTCAAGTAGTGGGAAATATTACTTCTTGCTCAGTATCTGGATCGGTCTCGATTGATAAGTTCAATGGCTACTTCTGGCCATGAAGCTAGATATCGGACTCCCACGCCGGCAGCGGCCCGTTCTTCAGACTAAGCACGTAACGTAAGAGCTTCTGTGATGGTGGATCCCATTCGGCTATCTTCGTAGCGCCGTTCTCGGATCTCCGGCCGAAGCGGCTTCGGATGCGCCGTCACATCTCCGATAAGATATTCATCCATGTCTTGCATTTAGCCTTTGCTTGATCCAACCTCAACGCCCATTTGGGAACACATCTATGTTTTCATTATAGCGGTAGCCAACTTGAAATCGAGTCTGCGAATTCAAGCATCACGACGACCACCATGGGCAGCCTAGGTCAGAAGCAGGAAAATGTGGACCTGTCACACCACATCAACAGGAGCAGCAAAGCTCGCCATCCATCTCCTCTGAAAGATATCATCAAGTATATGTCTATGGATGGAATGATTAGTTTGGCTGGTGGTAAGACCCCTGATTTGTGTATGTAGCCTCTTTTGATGCTGATGAAGGAACCGATAGGATTGCCTCATCCTTCACTCTTCCCGCTGGAGCAAGTCAAATTTGAGAGCCTGAGCCCTTCAGCTCCGATCACCGACCAAAATCTCTCCAGCAGGCCTGAATCAGATATCTTAAGTCTTTGTCTCGGGCGGAGATCATCTCCAGGTGATCTAGAGCTGTCGCAATTCTTGCAATATGGTAAATCTTCTACTACAAAAATGTGCCAAGTTCCAACCATTGACGCCGTGTTTTTACTAGGTTCCGGAGCTGGAAACAAGAAGCTGTTAAATCTTTGCAAAGAACTCACGGAGAAGGTGCATGCACCGCCGTGCGAGTACGAGTGCCTGCTACACCCAGGAAACACAAACGCATGGTCGAAGGTTGTCGGCTTACTATGTGAGCATGACGATTTCGTTTTAGTGGAGGAATTCACATATCCATCTGCACAAGCATTATGGATTCCGCTCGGTGTGAAAGCGGTTCCAGTGGCTGCAGATGCCCAAGGAATCCGTAGCAATGATCTTTGGTCTCTTTTGACAGGCTGGGACGAAACAGCGAGAGGTTCGAGAAGGCCTAGAGTGTAGGTGATGTACCATAATGCTTACGCTTGAACAAAACTGACGACTTCTTAGATTGTATCTGGTCTCGGTCGGCTCAAACCCTACCGGAATCACCATCTCGGCACAGAGACGCAAAGAGATTTACGAAATTTGTATCGAGTTTGGTATGTCATCTTGCAAAAAATGTCAATTTTCCATGTGTCGCTTATAGTTCGCAGATATCGTTATTATCGAAGACGATCCGTACTATTTCCTTCAATTCCCCGGTTACGAGCCAACCAAAACCGAGATTTCTTTCAATGCCAAGCCTACTGCAGAATTTCTGAAGGACCTGGTTCCATCGTTCCTTTCGATGGACAAACAAGGTCGCGTCATTCGCCTCGAGTCCTTTTCTAAGACATTGTTTCCCGGTCTGAGGTTAGGCTACTTTGTGGCTAATCCCATCTTCACTGAGCGTCTGCTGCGCGCCACCGAGGTAGAAACACAAGATCCGGCAGGGTTGAGCCAAGCATTTGTCCTATCACTGCTAGGACGCTGGGGCGTGGATGGATACCTTACCTGGCTGCAGAGTCTTCAGTTTCAATACCGGACGCGAAGAGACTGGCTGCTGGATGCCATGCACAACAACTTCGTAATCCTACCAGCTGCTGAATCACCAATTCCAAAAGCCCAGGGTTTGGTGGCATGTGTCAAGAGGTCGACCGACGGTAAATTGCTACCTGTCTTCAGTTTTGTCGATCCTGAGGCTGGCATGTTTGTTTGGGCAAAATTCTACTTCCATGGAGTCAATCGCTTCGCCGAGTTGCAGAGTGAAGCCCTCGAAGATCCTGAACAAGCCTTCTCAAAGGAACTCTGGGGTACATGGGCATCAGAGCTTGTTCTCCTTACGCCAGGATCGTATTATCACCCTTGGCAGGGGCCTGATAAGACTACAACCAAAGCTCGTGGTGCAGACATGGCGACTGCCCACTTCCGATTCTCTTTTGCTACTCCCACGGTATGTTTGATTTGCCATGGCATTGTTTATGAACATGATATGTCTAATAATTTTTTCAGAAGGAACAGATACACTCGGGTATGGAACGAGTACGGAATGTTGTAGGCAAATATTGGGTTTGAGTTTTAATACCACGGCACCGTCTTTTTCATTTGATCGGATTGGCAAAATCCCTTCCTATATGACGAAAACTTTATCATGATATGCCATTGATGTCTGTCTACTCATGTTGACAGCCAGCCCCAAGTGCTGGGAAAATCCATAGCGTACAGCTCTAGATCAAGAGCATCTGAGCGTGGAAGTTGAAGCATCGGAGACCCTTCAAATGTTTCCCAGCGGGCAATTGAATCATTGAAAGAATGTCTCGGGTTGTTTAGAAGTTGCTCAATGATCGTTCGTGCTCTCGAAGCCCCAGACCAGATGGGCTCCAGATCTTTCAGGAATTGTGTACATTTCTTTATGTCAGGGTCAGCTCTCGCCGTTGCTTGATCTTGCATCCGAAACCTATCTGATGTCAGTAATTTCCATGCTTTGCTGATTTAATAGTATCTAAACTCACAGCATAAGTCCCGAAAGTGTCAGGTAGTGAACACAAAAAGCCAGATGGTGGGATGGTGGGACAACTTCCCGCACCAGCTCTGCAGCATTGATACAGCTACGGGCAGCACTAATGCATTGTGGCAGAGGGTTCATATCTATCAGCATACCATTTGATTCGGCGCAAATTGCCCTATTGATCTGTCAGTTGTCCTTCAAAGCGTGTCTAAGCTTGTCTTACCTATATAAGTTCAAAAGCGATCCGGCATGAACAATAAACATAATCACACACATCGTCAAGTTCGGGCCACGATCTAGGTGACTGGTTGCATGTTAGCTTGCTTTGATTCTGATGAAAAGTGCCAGAAAAAGCGGATTGCATATCTCACTTTGCAGAAAAACGAATCTCGTCTGGCAAATCATTTAGCCAATCATTCAGAGACTTGTCGATAGCCGCAACGGCCCTGGTCAATTGAGCGACCTTTTCAGGTTTTGTTGAATCAGCTATTCTCGATGGCGAGTGCAGTCTCTGTATCTTTCCAGATATGCGACATAAGCGCGCAAACGCCAAAAAGCCAGATAGTGGCAGAGCAGATGCTGGCCTATTTCTAAGTGATTCAGGATGTGCGCAGGCATGCTCAAGTTCATCGTCAGCCACTGCCAGTGGGAGCTCCGAGCGACAATCTGCGTCGTGCGCTGCTAAAGGTCTTCCTAGACATATAGAGATAACTCTAAGGATTGTTAGGCAAAATCGAAACCATGAGAGTGTGCCAACGTACCTATCTAGACAATAGATACTCCACCATACCCGTTGCGATATCTCTCGCTTGAGCGAGGAAGACGGTGAGCCTTTGGCAGGAGAGTCGTATCCAGGCATCTTGTGAACAAATCAGCGAAATCATCTTCAAGCGGAATTTTACACCGTACCAGACCGCTCAAGTGAAGACCGAGATCTTGTGCCGCCCTGACCGCCTGTCCTGCAAAATTCCAGCTCGTCGAAAGTGTGTTCCAGCCAGCGCAACACATTGCAAGAAGGGCCAGGCATTGAACTCGCTCTATGCTAGCCTCGCCCACCATTGTAAAATGCATCAATAGAGCCTTTTCATAGTATTCGATGCCTGAAAACTTGGAAGAACTACTTTCAGAAGGCATAAGGCTTGCCGAGCAGGCGCAAACAGCGAAGAACACCGATAGGAACCTCTTGTCGAGGGTCTTCTCTGCCTTGTTGATTGATTTCAACTGCTTGAATTGAGCAATGAAGTGCGGCTTATACAAGACTGGGAATGTGTAGTGAAATTGGTCAAAGTAGAAGCCGACCAACATGTCGGCAATGTAATGTGGCGGGAGGCCTAGCTCCTCGGGCTTTGGAAGATGAGGCAAAGCGCGCCATTGCTGCCCATGGACGAAAAGAGGAATCTCAATGGGGGGATGAATACTCTTGGTTCGATTGCTGGCAACTGTGTCGCCGGTGGCAGGCGATTCCGAATCGAGTGATTGACCTGGTGTAAGGCTTTGAACCGCCTCAACAAGCATACTATTTGTCGCACCTCCTATAAATCTGGGGTATGTCAGTAACGCAGGTACAAATCAGGGCTGCTTCCATTCTCACCGCAATCTTCCATATGAGTCCGTGACCAGGGAACCTAGTCGACCGGTCGTAGCTTGCTGGATAGTCGTTGTGCCGTCTTCTTGCTCCCTCTCAATGAGGTCATCATCTTCGAACTCATCATTATCGCTTGAGTCGCCGCCATCACCAAGACTATTAGTAGCATGGCCCGGACCGTCGGTGGTCGGTGGAAGATCATTATCGATATCTGCAGTAGGCATGGGGTCCATTTGATGATCTATTGGGAGCGGTAATGACTGCAAAGTCCGTGCAGCCTGATGCAGGTCATCCGCGGCGGACGTCGTTGGCGAGGCAGCCTTCACCTTCTGCAAAGCCTCCAAAGCATTGGTGAGCTGAGATGCTAGATTTTCCAGTCGGTTGCAGAATACATCGAGCTGCTGGCATCGCGCTTCGAACATCATCCCCAAACTTGTATTCATTAGTCGTGATGAGGGTCAGGCATTGATTGCTGGTACTTGCTTGCGGCTGTTGGAGGCATTGTCATTGCTTCCGGGGTATTCGCACAAGGTCTCGCGAGATTCACAGTTATGGCAAGGATTGTTCCCGTCGCATTTGATCTTGATGACCATCAGTATGAGGCGTGACAGCCTGGAACGTAGCTCCTTTGATTTGCCCAGTGACCAACCTTTTTCCGACGGCAGGCAACACAGGCCTGCCAGACTCGGGATGCATTGGTCTCGCTCGTTTCTCTAGGCATCTTTGTTCATATGGCAGACGATACCATTTCGCAAGATGATTAACGTCTTCCTGCCGTTGCTACGGTCGTTCAGTCGGACGTGCTGATTGATGCCACGAAACCCGAGGGAATGGGTAGAGGGCCGGTTCGGAGACATCACGACTCCGCTTATGCTTAGTTCCAGCACTACTGTATCAATAACTCCACAGCGATCCACCGCGTCGGGGTGCGCTAGACTGGTAGCCGAAAAGTGTCTTCGAGGGCACCAACCCATGTTCAGGAACACTACGTCGGAAATGCAACCTGGTCCGTAGCCGACCTTGCAATGAGCTTGCAACTACACACTACGTTTGGACGGATTTATTGTCTATATTCCAGTTCAGCCAAAACTCTGGACTCGGCTGAAGCTGTGATTAAGCCTCCATGAGTTTGCCTCTTCGGCCTTCCGAGTCAATTCCGTTACTTGGCGCCTTTTAGACTAGAGTAACAATAGAAACATTTCAGCCATTTTCCTCTATAAACAAATGTCAAAAATAATGTTTTCCAGTTTGCAAATGAGAGATAGCGACAACATGGATGTGATGATTTGTGTGCGAAATCTAGTCTCCTTAGCAATAAGCAGCAAGGTATGGTACAAAGGCTGGAGCGGGTAAGTCCGTTGAAATCTGGTGTTTGACCTTGCTTTGCGTGAATGCATCTCAAAGCTAGAAGCCCAATAATGCCGTAAGTTAAATAAGTTAGTGCCCAGTAGCGGAAGCATGCCTATCAGTTTTGCGCGGATCAGCACCGACAGGCACCACACCTTACCTGCAGCGGGCCGAGCTCCGGCCGGAATGTTGATGTTTGCGGATTGTGCGACCGTCTTTCCGGCTTATCTGTGTCAGAGTATTGGCTGACGAGCATGGTTTCATTGTCTGGATTGTTCACATGCGTACTTACTTTTTGATCATTCTGAAAAGGTAGTTCAAGCCCAGATACTAAATCGCCATCGGAATACCCAACGACCTCAATCAGATACCCGTCGACCTACAATGGCACATACCACTTCACCACCTGCTATCAGCCTTGGCGGCAAGACTCGGTTGCGGCAGTCCCTCGAGCGCGCGAAGCACCGACAAGGTCCGAGTGTGGGCCAATGGCTCGAGTTTCCTGGATACACGTTAGCCAAAACTGTTGCCTCCCTTGGTGAAGATGTAGGCTTAATCTGTCGACGAATCGGACTCAGCTAAACAATGTACAGTGGGTGCTAATAGACTGCGAGCACGGGAACATTGCCGACAATGACATGTACCTCCAAATCGGTGCCATCGCCTCGAGCGGTGTTTCGCCCATCGTTAGAATCCCGGCTGACGAGCCTTGGATGATGAAAAGAGCGCTCGACGCCGGCGCGCATGGAATCATGGTACCAATGTGCGAGACGAAGGAACAAGCAGAAGCCATCGTACGGGCTTCGAAATACCCTTCGAATGAGTGGCCGCAAGGGCGTCGGGGTGCTGGGGCTATGTTTGCCCCAGGAGTATTCGATCAAAACGGACGAGACTATTTGCTCACAGCCAACGAAAACGTGGTGATTTGTGTCCAGATCGAGACGCGATTGGCTTTGGAGAATGTGGAAGAAATAGCGAAAGTGGATGGCATTGGTTGGTATCTCACAGATCCCAGCTTAACGTCACTGACCTTGCCATCTTAGACATGCTCTTCATCGGGCCAAATGACCTTGCATCATCCATGGGCTACGTTGCCTTTGATCATGCCAAAACCCCAGAGGTGCAAGAGGCCACACAAAGGATCCTCAAAGCCACTCTCAATGCTGGCAAGTATGCTGGACATTTCGCTCTGAGCGCCGAAATAGGTATAATTAGCTCTTTCCAAATTTTATTACTGGGAGAACTTCTGCTAATAATTGCACAGCCGCGCAACGCTATGAGCAGGGCTTCCATTTCGTCAACTGCGGTGCTGACATTGTCGCCGTCAGCGCCTGGATGTCTGCAGAGATGAACCGCCTAAAGCAGTTGACCCAGGATACAGCTACAAAGGAGGCTGTCTCTATCAAGTCATCAAAACATCAAAACGGTAATTTGGGGCACAAGGAAAGCGCATCACCAGTTGTCAAGGTGCAGGAAATTCCGAAGCCAAGCATTTACGGATCTTGAAGCAACAGCACCTGCTGCAATTTTGAAACGTGATAGAGCAATAGTAACTGCCTAATAGACTTTCATTGAATACAATTGTCTTTGAAGAGATGCGTTAACAATCCTGACGGAGCCTCTCGTTACCAAACATCGTAGACTACGTTAGCGTGACGTCAGGCGCATTCTGTTAGTGCACGCTTGGCGCAAAGTAACGGTCCATGTGACCGGGAAGTCCTCCGTGATCCGTCCCGCACTTATCTCGACTCAACAAATGAGAGTGAGTGAGGGCGTTGATAAGAACCACTTTATATATCAGCTAGGGGTCCGCTGTCGGAGCCCCGAGGACTGCTGGGGCTCCTCCCGCGCCAAGATTCTTGCGGAGGAAGACGATTAGAGATTTCACGAGATCATTTCCTGTCATATCAAAAATGTCGTCCGCTGATCTCTCAAATCGAGCCTGCGTTTGGGTGGGCCCAAAAAGCTTGGAAATCCAGCAAAGGCCCGTTCGAGAAGTTGGCGACTGCGATGTTCTGGTCAAGGTTATCGCGACGGGGATATGCGGATCAGACGTACACAACTGGGTTTCTTCATCCTTGTCAAAACAGTTAATCCTCGGCCATGAGTCTGCCGGAGTGATAAAGAAAGTTGGTTCCAAAGTCGCCAATCGTAAGGTCGGGCAACGGGTTGCTATCGAGCCAGGATTATTTTGTGAAGCGTACATGTCTCCCATTATCGCATCAATAAGCGCCCCTACTGATACAGTATATAGTTGCGAATTTTGTAAGCGAGGACGACCAAATGTCTGTTCGAAACTGCAATATTGCGGCCTTGATCCGACTGATGGTACTCTAGTGCAGTACTACACTTGCCCAGCCCGACTAACAGTCCCAATACCGGATAGTATCTCGTGGGAAGAAGCTGGCTCAATACAACCTCTCGCTGTTGCTGTTCAAGTAGCGAAGCGAGCGTCTCTCGAACCTGAACATACGGTAGCTATCTTGTGAGTAAGCTACAATCTCTTGCACAAACTTTTCTTACACATTCAAAGTGGATGTGGTCCGCTCGGATTGCTAGTTCTTGCAGTATGTAAGGCGTACGGCCTCAAAAGGATTGTCGTCTTCGACATCGAACAGAGCCGAGTTGATTTTGCCGTCAGCTATGGTGCCCATACCGGAATCGTACCTCCAAAATGTCCTTCAGGGACTGATCCATTAGACTTTGCGAGCGGATATGCCAAAGACGTAATTACTGAACATCAGCTGGGAAATGGCTTTGATGTTACGATTGAGGCAAGCGGCGCCGAGATTTGCACGCAAATGGCCATTTGCATGCTTAAGAATGGCGGAGCATGTAAGAGAGCGGCATTCAGTGGCTTCAACTATCCTAACATGATTCTAGGTGTGCAAGCAGGGTTGACGAAGTCATTGGCATCGGTCCCGCTCTTCATGGTTACAGCAAATGAGTTGAGCATCACAGGTAAGCTGACCCCCGCAGCCCCTTTCAAAATGCTGACCTGTCATCAGGCACTGTTAGATATACGGAAGGCTGTTTTGAGCAAGCCATTCTACTTCTTCAAAGGCGCAAGGTAGACTTGACTCCTCTTATTTCGAAGACATACCCGTTGACGAGGGCAAATGACGCATTTGCAGCAATGCATGCGCGTCAAGGCATCAAGATTATAATAATGAATCAAGAATGAACAATAATTTGTCTCACGAGATCACAAGTGGACCTCTGGTTGTCTCTAATTACTCATTACCTCTACCCTGATCCAAGGAGCGGAACTCATCCGCAAAGAACCCTCTAAAGTGCTTGCCGTTGGAGGCGGTTCCAATTGCTGCCAACTCAGCGGCTTCTAACTGGAATTTCCCTGGGGTTTGTTTGCAATCCTCGAGCCTCGTTTTGCTCGAGCTAGTTGTTACCACTGAAACTCCCTGGTCCAAAACCCATTTCAGTAGAATTGCCGAGTCACTCACTCCATACTTCTCTGCCAATTTCCGGCAGACATCGAGAGCAGGCTCAGAGGGCTCCAGTCTCATTGGAGTCAGCGCTGCGAAGCCCTGAGCTTGAATATTGTTTTGCCGCAAAAATTCGAGCATCTCAGTCTGTTGCAGGTAGGGATGCATCTCCATCTGGCACAAGGTCGGTTTTATCTCCGCCTTTTCAAGTATGGTCCTCATATGCCCTGGGGAAAAGTTGGACACGCCAATGTTGCGGGCCAAACCACGTTTAACACAATTTTCCATGCTTTTCCATGCGCTTTGGAGATGGCTGGATGAAGTCGCAGAGAAAGGAGAATGAATCATGTACCTGCAAGATCAGCGAGTGTCGCATCAAAACCGCGTTCAGATACGAACATGTCCACAAACGGAGTCTGAAGATTCTCGAGGCTGGCCTCCAATGCGGCTTCGACATTATCCAAGGCCGTTGTTTTGGTGGTGAGGAAGATGTCTCGTCGTGCAACCAGAGATTCTTTCAGAGCTTGTCCGAGTTCTCTTTCTGTGCCATACACTATTCGCAGACATAAGCAAATCTTAAATATTGCTTGCTTGCTTTAACGTCACTTACTCTGGGCGCAATCGAACCCTCGGAACCCAACATCGAGAGCTGTCTTAACAGCGGCAATCATGGCATGATCCAATCCATCGCCAGTTCCATCTTTAAACCACGCAGTTCCAGCTCCATATATTACCTAGTTGCACGAAGTCAGCACAATTATGATCCATTCCAGACAAAGCTGGTCCTCACTTTCGGCATTAATGCGCCTGACTGCAGAGTCAACAACTCTGATCTAGGCGCTGAGAACTCAGGCATTGCGTCAATTCTGGGGCGGATAAAGCACATGGCCTGCCAACTTCAACTGGTGCGTTTGTTGTGAATCAAAATCTGCCTACTTATCAATATTAGCGTATGTGAGGTCCACATCCCATGATAAGCCACAATCCCGGCCGGATCCAAGCCGTCAAAATTCGTCTGAAGAATGCATGCTAGCGTAGCAGCCTTGCTAGAAGATTTCTTCCTCTCATTCGTAGCTTCATACAAAAGCTCCAGCTACATATGACTGACGTATTCCTCACACCGACATGCCCAGAATCCTGATACAATATTGGCATACAAGCTCCTGCCCCAAATGGCTTCATTTGTATTTCGAGTTGACTTACAGTCTTTCCACAGTCCCGCGTTATCTCGGCTTGTTTAATTTGCGTTTTAACCTTGAGATTTGTTTATATCATGAGCCGAAGGTCGTGACTATATCTGATATTAACAAAAAAAAAATCTCAAATAGACAAGTCCTCAATTATGAAATTGTACCTCTTTTATATACCTTAGATGCATGCAATAGGTAACTCAATCCACTTGTAAATCCAGGATTGATCACTGTTGCCCTAACGTTACGACTTGAGCACTGCTCTGCATTTCCTGTCGAAGCTATGACTACATTCGTGCGTCTCTCTCGCACTGAGGCTTCCAACCCAGTCATTTGCCTAAGATTCAGTAGTAGTGTTGGGCTTTTTATGTATAAAACAACATTTTTCAACTCACATAGATCATCTGTTTTGGCAAGATCAGCCCTCGCCCTGCTTCGAGGACGACGCAAGGATTTCGCCACAGCAACCTTCGAACCCTTTGAAACGCGACCAGGGCAGTGTTTTCGGATTCGGGACCTGAAGCGACTAACTGGGTAAACCAATCATGGGTAAGAATGGCGCGTTAGTGCTGACAGAATTCTAGGTTCATTCGGGATAACGTCAGATGGAGGATTACGAAGCTAGGGTAGGAGGCTCTTTCGGGGCGATTTTGCCGGGGTTCAGCTTGTACATTCCAGTCAAACTTCGCTACTGCAGCCCTTGACTTTGAGTTACTCTTCCTGGGAGGGCAACCAAAACCGTTGGATGTCCCTTGCTGCCCCTTTCGTTAGGGCTTATGGCCAAATATCTCGGCAGAAGCGGTTGGTTCGCGGTTGGTTCGCGATTGGTTGCGGTTGGTTGTCCGTTTCCCCGCCTTTATAAGTGTTTCGTACATGCCAAGTGCAGGTCAGAACTTGAACATTTCTTGTTTCATCCGCTGACGGAAGACTGATACGCCTCTAATTGTGGCAACTTGAATCATGCCTGGAGATCGTGTCTGTGTACTGGGAGCTGGCCCGGTCGGCCTTGTCGCGACAAAGAACCTAACGGAGCAAGGCCTTAACGTCACAACATTTGAAAAGCAAGAATGTCTTGGAGGAATATGGCACCCTCATGCAGATGGGTTGTCTGTGCTGCCTGTGACGACGAAAAACACATCCAAGCATTGTGTGAGTGACAGGACTACACCAGTATCCAACAATATCTGACTTCAGCGTTGACAGTCTTCCTATACGGACTTTCCATACCCTGAAGGTATATGCGTCCTTGTCCCATTTGCGCCGACAAATTGGGCAGTATAACTAATATGCTGTGGCTTTACAGACGCTGCAACGCACCCGACTGCCAAACAAGTTGAGAGTTACCTCAATGCCTACGCATCACACTTCAACATTCTGCACAAAATTCAGTTTTCCACTGAAATAGTCAAGATCGAGCGCGATGAGTCAACAGGAGAATGGATTGTGAATACCAGGCGCACCAAGACGAGTGACGGTTCCGCAAACGAGACGTTGACCTTTGATCGAATTGTCGTTGCATCTGGTACGCTGAATGTCGCCAAAATGCCGGAGATCACAGGATCCGACAAATTCGAAGGGAGCATCATCCACTCTCGCGACTTCAAGGACCCTTCCAAATACGAAGGGAAGAGGGTGATTGTTGTTGGCGTCGGTGCGACAGGGATGGATACACAGTCCTTCCTGGCACGGTCGAACGCCAAGAAGATTTATCTCAGTCACCGGGGCCAAATGCTGCTAGTACGTTTATATTCTTGAGTCTTACGTCTCTCCACAGAACTAAGAAATTCTTAAAGCTTCCGCGAGTATACAATGGCAAGGCATTCGACCATACCATGTCGAGACGGGCTGGTATTATCATACGTGCTTTGTTGAGCTTTTGGCCGACCGGTGCCTTGAGCTTGATGAAGATGGCCATGGTGAGCGCCCGAAAGAAAGCATACCCGTCGCTCAACAGCCATCCATCTTTCATGGCGCCCCGAGTCGCTGACGGCCTGCCTCATCGTGTGCCTATGTTCGCGACCGATCTCGCTGACAACCTTGCATCGGGGATTGTGGAAACCGTTCAAGGCATCTCCGAGGTTTCTGGCCCACGATCCGTCACTTTGACGGATGGCACTAAGCTCGAAGACATAGACGCCATCATTGTCTGCACTGGTTATACTTATGATTTCTCATTCGTGCCTGGAGCAGGCAATCCCGTCGATCCAAAGTTTGCACCCGATGGATACAAAGCTTACAAAAGGGCACGATTCTATGATCCTAAAAATCCATTCCCAAGGCTATACCGTGGATTCATCTCCGAGCAATACCCTGAGTCACTTGCTTTCCTTGGACATCTTCTCATCACAAAACCTCCCTTCGTGCTGTACGATCTCGCCACGATGGCTCTGGCGAGCCTTTGGAGTGGAGCCTACACACCAGGATTTCCATCATGCGCAGAAATGCAACGCGATATCGAAAAACAGTATCGTTACATTGTATGCATGCTGGACAAAGGGCCCATACCGTACCCAGGCTTCCGAGCACCTACCGGTGCTGAGACGTACACGTGGCTCAACAAGGTGGCCGGAACTGGCCTCGATAAGCGGCTCGGGAACTGGAGCTTAGCGGCATGGAAGTTTTGGTGGGAGGACAGAAAGTTTTACGGGCAGCTGATGGACGGAGCCGATCTTCCATACGTTTACAGGCTTCTGGAGACACCATATGGGCGCAAGCCGTGGCCGGGCGCAAAAGAGCAAATATTGCGGACGCATGAGGAGATCAAGGAACTGGGGGAGAATTGGAAGAAGTCAAATGAAGACAAGACAAAGTAGTTGCTAGCACTCGTGAGTTTTGGCCCATTCGCTTGCGTCGAATGGACACTCTCTGACCTCTGGCTCTGGTAGAAGAGAGAAATATGACAAAGAGAGGTTTCTCTTTTCTCAGTAAACCCTATGCCTTTGGGTGTGCGAAGGCAGCAGCCACGTATATAACGCAGGGCGACTTGACTAGCCTTCACGTGTATCTAACTACTTACAAATAAGAGACATAATCTTGAAAATGAGGATATCCAGAAGTGGATACACAGAATCCTGGTTGGATTCGAAACGATTCTCACTTACAGTCAAGTATTGTTTTGATTCGGCTCTGGTTGGCTACACCCCTGCTGCCTTCGCGCATCCAAAGTGATGCGTGCCTTTCGCACACTAGAGTCCGTTATGGGAATGTAACATCACTGAATGTAACGTCACTGGTCACTAACATAGTCGCGTTCCATTAAAGTTCACATGAATCGAACGCTCACTGTTCACAGCAATCTTTGGAAGATAACCCATGCGCCACCAACTAGATCAGAATGTGAAAAACTCAGACGTTGTGCGCTACTGAGTGATGACTAGGCAATGTTCATTTACTTATTTGGAGTTACACAACCGATATGGAACTTGACTCCCCTTGGTCTTCGTTCTTTGCCATCATATGACCACCTGGCTTGAAAACCAATAAAGCATCCTTATCGAGAGATGGTCCTATATCAGGCCACATTGGCGTCGGGATCCCCAGTTTTCGACATGTCAGATCCGTATCCAGAAACTCTGCTAGCTCTATGCTGCCCCAAACAATCTCTCTTCTCCTCCGCGACCGCAGGAGAGAGATTATTCGCCGCTGCGTCGTTGGGTCAGGACAAAACACGTAAGCTGGTACAGCGCCGTGACAAGGTCCGCTTTCAGTCCAAAAGCGGGTAGAGATGGGTCGCTCCACAGGTTCTCAATCTCGTCGAGTAGTTGACCGCACTCTGCAGGCTCGAGCGTCTGATCACCTTGGTGCTGGTCCTGATCAAGCTCGCAGCCAAGGCTTGTGGGCTTTTCTGCATCAACGCAAAACTTCCACAATCTATGCTGCAAATTTAAATTGAGTATCCTTTTTCGTGTATCGAAATCCTGACTGCTAATTGTAACATCCTCGACTATATAGTCGAAATCGGTGCTCCAGTCTCTTACTTGCTGCCTTAATGACGCCCGGCATCTGTCAGATTCGGGATTTTCCTCCTCCCAGTCTTGGTGCAAGTCACATGTGATGTGCACCAAGTGGTCATCGAGCGAGTCTAATACGTCTTCAGCTTCATCAAGGTCGTAGCCTTGACGCTGTGTTTTGTACTTCTTCATGGAAGCCGAGAAATGTGTTAAGTCGGGCAGAAGACGATCATCTGAGAACAAGGACAGCTGAGAGCCGATGGCATGAAACATGGCTGCCAGTTGCTTAATGTCCTCACTGACTGATATGTTTGGTACGTTATTGGTAATTATTTTTGAACCAGAGTCCAGGTGCCGAATTGCCTCGTTGTAGTTGCCTCGCAGACTCTCCAAAAGCACAAACAAGAAACAACATACCAAGACTATAGCAGGGTCTGCTTCACCCTTTTGCGCTTTACTCGTGCACTCCATCAGGGCAGAAATGGCCCGGTTATATTGGTCAAAAGCAAAGCGCTCAAGATACAAGAAGGCAAGGTAAACATTCAGTGATTGACTCCCAGAGCGACAGTGACGTGCCAAACACATTCCTCATCCTGACTTGGCGCCTGGAAAGCCTGTTTCCAGAAATTTGTGTTGAGACAGCGAGAGATACTCATGTCGCTGATGTTTTTGTTGAAGAAATGACTGTAGAAATGGATTTCCATGGCATCGCCGGGGAGCAACAGCTGGTAGTTGAGTTTGGAATGATTCTCAGGCTTTGGTTCCCGGACAACCTGTGACAGAGATGGACTCACTTCGTGTTTGTTACTGGGGAATATCCATCGCAAATATATCCGCCGTCGCTGCACCTTTGGGATTTTGGCTTTCCATCGTCACACTTTTTGTGTCGTTTCTTGCTGGCAGAGGATGTCAGTAACACACGCAATGAATTCAGTAGAACGTGAGTCTACCTACCATGTGCCACAACCCGTGTGCACTTTGTGAGCGAATGCCCTTGTCCTTTTGGCTCGCTTGCCTTTGCGTTCCATGGCGTGTATGTTCTATTCGACAGTAGAGCACTGAGGATGGGGAGGAATTCGAATAGTCTCAATTCCTGAAGGAAATACGGAGCAAGGACGAGCTGAGTGCCGTGATATCCGCTGGAACTTTTGCGGATTCTTAGGCTGTGCTAAGCACATTGTAGGTTTGAGACGACTTCAAATGTAACTGGCCGGAATGAATTTCGGTCTAACTGGTATCTTGCTAGCATCTAATTTGAGTTTAGAAATACAACTGAGAACCATTCTATCGGTGCGCAAATCTTCCAAGCCCGTGGTGTCTGGTACCGACGCCAACGGATCAGCATAAACATTTCCTGTTCCGCAAGCTCTCGCTGACAGCTTATACGCGCCAGCCACTGACTACCATTGTGTTACCAAGAGTCACCTTCGGTTTCGCTTCAAGCGCGCGACTACACCGGTCCTGTCATCCATACCACTCATCTGGCATGATCTAGTTCACCTCGGTACTCCCTTGCGGCGGCCAACATCCCTCCATGGGCACGGTATCGTTATAAATGGTATTGAAGTCGTGATCTGGGTAATGCCGATTATAGGAGTAGACCCAGTGCTGGCCTGGGCTGCGGGCGGCAGCGGCGATAATGTTACGAGGTGCGAGCTGCTGCGTCAAGTCGAAATTGGCCAGCGTAGGAAACTTCTTGGCGTTGATGGATATTGTAGCAGCCCACTGCGGATCTTCACCAGAGTCCTGGAGGATCCAGTAGCGGGTGTGATCCAGGGATAGTATAGCCAGTTTCTGTTTAGTGCCTGCCCAAGCCCGACCAGGCCGGTTGCAGTCAACAAAACCCCCTTGTGGTATCACGTTTGCCATGTCCCAGTGAAACCCATGCTTCATTAGACCGGGAAGATCCTTGGCGAAAAGGCATAGGCTGGCCAGATAGTCTGGGGTCTGGTGTTCCAGAGGAGCGTCAAAGCCCTCGGGGACAAAGTATTGCATCATGGTCCAGCAGGACGTCAGGTCATGGAAAGGACATGCTTTTGGTATGGGCCACGCAGCCGATGCGCCAGGAATGGTTGGAGGGGGCAGCATTGGTGGCTTTATTGCTTGCCGGATTGGCTGACGTGAAAGCTGTAGAGGCTGCTGGGGAGGCACCTGCGAATCCCACTCTGTGTATGGTGGAGGCGGGTCCAGTTCATCATCTTGGAAACTGGCCCTGTTCTGCGGCAGCCGGGTCAAAAGCCAACTCCGAAGGCCCATGTTGATGCGGATGCAACGAGCGGACGATGTAACGATGGTCTAGGTAAGGAAATGATGGAATGCGAGAGTGATGACTGGCAAAGCTCCAGGTGAAAGGTTGTGAAAAGGTAAGCAGGCTGATAGGCAAGTGACATGATTATTATATTTCCGCATTTCGAATGGAAAACCTTGTTGACATTTGCCGAATTCGTTTCTGGAGAAGCTTTAATTGACATGCGAATCCGGAGAGAAGACACCACCACACACTTCAAAGTAACTTTCACAAGTGGGACAACTTTGTGCGCTATAATTTTTTTTCTTCTCATGCAAAACAGAAGGGTAGAAGTTTCTGAGAGGTGGTTTTTACTGCATATTAATACTGTTTAAGATGAAATAAAAAAACTGAGACATCAAAGCCTGGGATAAGCATTTATGCAGCCACGCGAAGACAACCAACCACCATCTCCACCTCCATGTCCACTAGGGCGATAAATTGGACAGCAAGTATAGCAGCTAAGGTAACATACATTGCTGCAACTGACATCACCTTGGAATGGCGGAGGAAAAATGAGAAGGAGGAAGGCTCAGAGTATAACTTGAGATGAAAAATTAGAAAACATGAAGAATGTCATCAGCAAAGGCGAATAATGTGATTAAGAAAGGGAAAGAAAATAAGAAAAGGCGAAGAATATTATTACATGAGGAGAATGCTATAATTACAGGACAAAAAAGAATATAATTTTAAATTAAAAAAATTGCATACAACCAGAAGAAGGGGCAAAAGCGGCCAACAAGCGGAACAAAGGAGAACATGGACCGTTGCCGGATAAGTGCACATATGCCTGCCAACACGCGCGCGCGCCAATGAACCTGGTCAGCGCGTTTAATTCTAAGTTTCTCCGCTGCAATCATCCGTGAGCTGCGAACCGCCATGGCCAATGAGGCTCTGTGGTGGCTTTCACAAAGTAGTCCATAAAATGACTCTTGTCGGCGACCCAAGATCCATCTTGATACTTCACGTGTATCTGAATAGGGATATTGAGCAGGTCATTGCTACCTCTTCCCCATCGCACACTGCCCAAGTGGCTTGATCATTCTGTTTCTTCCATCATATTTCCCATCGCAGCAATAGCCATGGCGGAGCAGCCTCAAGCACTCGTCTACCGCGGCAGAGCCACCTCCGATTAATGTCCAGAAGCCGTCGCCCGTCTGCTGGAGACTTCAAAATACCACTTCAATGTGACTTACTGCGGGCCAGATGAAGATGTCAACCATTTCTCCAGACAGCCTGGCTGAAGCTGCCGTCTTCGCCTACCCTGGAGGTCCAGGCAAGACAGCCCGCCCCTTGCGGATAGAAAGCGAATGAACCGAGAGATAGTCCATGGTTCGAATATATCCTTCGTGTCTTAATTGAACTGTTTTGCAGATCTCGATGAGACATGGGAGGAGATCCAGGAACACGCCGAGACCATCAGGGACTATGTGCAGGCTGGCGGCCGCTACATGGGTTTCTGCTTGGGCGCCTATCTTGCCGGGAGCACGCCGCCCACGGAAACGGCCGGCTTCAACAGAATCGTTGGCTCTACTTCCAAGAAGGTGCCGTCTTCACAGGCCTCGAAGAATCTAATCCGGGCGTAATTGCTACCTATTCGGCCAACGGCGATGTCGCTGCCTCTGTAACCCCCCTTGGCCGTGGATTTGTTGGCTTTACTGGCCCACATCCCGAAGCAACAAAAGAGTGGTGTAAGTGTGGCTGCACAAATGTGACTCTGGCAATTATGGCTCATTATCACACAGATCAAGCAGCCAGGAAAAAAAAACCTGAATGGAATCAAATTTGACATTGGGCATGACTTTGTGGAAGCGACCGTGGTAGGCATTCGGGCAGGGCATGGCGAACCATGAACCCAGCCGTGCGCTTACTCGACGCTCAAGGCTAGCAACATGGGATACAGTCCGCAATTCATTTCTTCTTAGGCGAACAACCAAGTGTATTACGCGAGACTATGTTACCTTAATCACTTGACAGTATTTCCAAACGCGTGCGGCATGTTCATATACACCAAGGACAGACTAATAGCTATACTTGAAGTGGATGTTCTCTCTGTCCGTCATGTCTGCTTCGGCATTTATTTTTCCGAGGCGCTCGCTCTCCTCCTCGGAGATGCCCTGCTCTCTGATGACCTTGGCGCGCCTCCTGTTCTCCCAAATATCTGCCAAGGGTCATTAGCAAGCGTTACCAAAAGGCAGTGGGAGAGAGCTTACAGTAGAAGCGCCACAGTGCCATGCTGCAAAACTCGACACCGTAGAGGATGCCGCAAGCGGCGATGCCCCGTGTGTACTTTGGTGCATCCGATGGCTGCATGATCTGGGCGCCGACAGCATTGCCGACGCAGTATGCCACGAAGAGAACGGTGGAGGTCACAGTCTTCTTCGTCCTTCCTGCGACGTTGGACGGCAAAAATGTCCAAATCACTGACAAACCGTTAACAATGAGTACTTGAAAAAAAAAAGCCGGAACGACTTACTCAGTCCTGGCAGTGTGCCGGTGACCTGCATGATGTACATGCCCCATCTAGTCCACTTCATCTGATCCGTCGGCAGAAGAGACAGCGCGAGCATACCGGTGAACGCGGGGACGAGGGAGAACATCATCATGAGGACTTTCAAGGTCAGCAACGGTTGACTGAGAGGGCCATCGGCTACTTACATCGAAGGTTGGGCTTCCTGAGAGTCACGTATCCGACCAGGAGGAACCAGCAGATGCTGACGCTGTAGTAAGGTGTAGATCCCTTCAGCAGCGTGTCCAAGGACGTGAAACCGAAGGATTGCCAGATGAGTTTGGAGAAAGTGGTGTTTGCTCCATTTGGCAGCGCGTTGATGATGGCCACGAAGAAGAAAAAGTAGGTTTGAGGGTCTAGTATGGCTGTTAACAGTGTCTTTCTTGCGCCGCCAGGGACAGCTTACCCTTGAAAGTAGCCCAAGCCTGATCCCATCTGAACTCAGATCGCTTCTTCTGGTCAGAGCCAGTCTTGTTCGACATGACACGAGCAATAGCGGCTTCCTTCTCGCGCTCGCTGAGCCATCGAACCTCACGAGGGGTTCCAAGTATGAACCATACCAGGATACCGCAGGTGATGGTCAAGGCGCCGAGGAAGAACGAGATACCTTTCCACTTCGCATTCACATGTTAGTATTGGATACCGGCAATCGAGATTCATGAAAGGGACTCACGGCAGCGATTCCATCAGGGTTCTTTTGAGCATGCAGACCAATGCCATACATGATCAAGCCGGCAATAATGTTCATTCCAGCATTGGATGTTCCCCAGATTACGGATCGAAGGGTGTGCTCCTTGGACGTGTACCACGATCCGGTAAGCAGGAGAAATGTGGGCGAGATTGTACATTCGAGAGCACCCTGGATCGCACGTAAGACCATGAGGTGTGTAAAGTTCTTGGCGAAGGCGATGCAGAGGACAATAACGCCCCAGAGTACCATCACAACGGAAAGGAACTTTCCTGTGTGGCTCTTCTGGATCAGCCAGTTACCCGGGAACTCGCAGACCATGTAGGAAAGATAGAAGATTGTGCTGAGCCAGTTGAACTGGTCGCCAACCAGGTTTGTATCCTCCCGAATGCCAAACACTGCTTGCACACTGAGAGATGTCTTGTCTGTCTGCTGCGTGCCGTAGCATACCCACATCAGTGGTAACAGCCATAGGTCAATCTTCCATAGTAGTTTCCTGTATGCCTCATCAGAGTAGTCAGATGAGATATCGATATTGACACCTTCGTCGATGTCCAACTTTGATGCCTCAATCTGGGTCTTGCCAGTGGTGTTTGGCTCGTCTGTCGCGGTGTTGCTCGCCATGGTAGTAGTCGTCTTGGATGTTCAAGTGATCGTGACAGTTGAGTCCAGGTCACAAGATCGAAGCCGGCCCTCTGCAGTTTCTGGCATTCTAAAATAGGAGGAAGCTTTGACGATTATACATCCCAGAATGAATGCCGAGTTCCTGCTATCATGGAGGTGGCTGTTATCTGCGGTATCTAGAACTAAGGCCGGTAGCGGGTGGGGTTTATCGCGACGGACGGATCTCCTCCGGCAAGGGCTGGCGAGAGGAGATAGCGCTAGTGGATAAACGTTGGGTCGCTAGCCGATAGACTCGGGGGGAGCTAGCCGACAAAATCTGGGGAAACCGGGCCCTCGGTTAGGCGTTGGGTGATGCGACCATGCGAGCAAGAATAGGGGGTCATGATGACCATTCGCAGTGACGCTACAGAAGGTGAACGTTGTTCCAGGAGTGCTGATGGAAGTACTTGCTGATAGAGATACTTAAGTCGTAACACGCAAGCACAGGAAGTTGATGTAAGAACAGCTGAAATTATGGTCGAGGAGGACGCACCTCAACTAGTCTCAACGAAAGTGAGGTTGGCCTTGGCCTAGACCTGATGATCCTGTTCGTGAGAGGCCGGGCCAAGAAACGCATCGCAAGTGTGATGGATTGCTCTTTCATACGAGTGATTGCAAGCCCGGAGGTCGCCCTTCACTGACTCTCAATAGTTCCATCATGAAGAAGTGCTGGAGTAATCCAAAACGGGCGTCGATCCGACACATACGAGACCCAGTCATGGAGAAGCAGTGGGAGCAAGAAAGGGGTCAAAGGAAAAAAAAAGAAGAAAGAATGTCAGCCATTTGCTATCGAAGCCGATACGCCCCAAGCCAAAGCACCCACCGCTGAAAAACGACTGAAAGAGGGTATTGTACAAGCGCAGCTCTCACATCACACGTAACAGGCCTTTTACCCATCAGTTCTGTCTTGCCTAGAGCAGTAGTCCAGGACCGCCCCGCATACTCAGGTCTATGAAACCTGTCTCCTTGTGTGCTTGAGCGTCATCAGATGGAGTGTTATCCCTGGATACGGAGTCATGCGACGGTGTGGTGTCCCTAGAATGGGAGGTAGACTGAGAGGCATCCGACGGAGTGCTGTCTCTGTATAATGTCTGCCTGTATCGACGCTGCATCCTTCGGGATTTCCTGATGCCCCAGAACCTAAACTTGGTCTTGTAGGCGTGATCCCTGCGAACGTTACTACGTATGCAGACACTGACGAGGATCTGGGGGGCGTACGGTGCGTCAAAGTGATGTTGCTCCCTCATGACCCTTATCACAAACGGCAATGAGTTGCCTCGATAAAGTTCCTCGATGCGCTCTCGGTGGGATTCCCACTCGAAGGCCGTGTGTCGAAGTTTGGAGATCGGTGACATCATTGTGCTATTCTTACGGTCAGCTTAGTGGTAGGGCAATAAATTGACAGAACATGACACCTACCAGAGGACGTGTGTGCCAGACGTTGATTGGATACAGTGGCGAGCAGTGGATTGAGGAGACAAGCCGCACGGTCGAAACGATCTTTTGGGCGCGCGGGCTTCAACAAGGTCGTTGGAATTCCTTGTCGCCGTCGGTAGAAGCACTCCTGCTTATCGTGGATATTTCGGCGTTGAACGGTCTTTGATGCTCGTGGATCAAGGAGGTTGAAGCAGACGTGGGTGGGATGTTCGGCTCTTTATGGAGAGAGAGGAGAGAGAGGGGAGGTGGTCGCCTAGATGTTGTGCGGGAGAAATCCAGCTCTTCGCCGTCCAAAAAAGCAATTATCAGAAAAGACACTCGGATGCGCCTGCAACGACGACTGCAAGCATCATACAGATAAAAAAGAAATGGCCGCTGCAGTGTGGGATGAAGGAGGTGGATGATCGCTTGGAATGCTGTCGGCTCGACGTGGGGTCATCTGTTGGCAAAGCTCCCAGATCGTTGGGATCAATGTTAGTCAAGCGGCAGTACAGATAACGTTGACCACTAACAGGAGCACACATGGGATGGCTGGTCGAGGAGCGGAGCGCGCGGGCAAAAGCACCAATGTGCGGTAGCCGGGATACTGAGAATGCATCCGCGGGAACGAGTGGTAGGCCAATGGACCAGGCCTACTTCGTAAGAACACGCCCTCCCCCCAGCCCCCCGTCCCATGTGGTTCGTGGCGTCTAGCTGACAAGATCAGCGACCAGGAGCGTGTGGTGACACCACAAACATGCCAGGCATCAAAGGAACAGCACAGTACACGTGAGTCCAGGGCCAGCCCGTTGAAGGTGATTAGCCGGCTCCACTCAGCCACATGGGGGTGGGAAGTGGCTTGGGCAAGGGAAACATGCATATACCGGTACTTTCCGGAGTGCTACAGTATATCATGACTTCAATCGTTGGCTTTGGCGGCGTCGAAGGTCCCAGGACGGAATCGTTGGTGTCGAGGGACATACGGCTCGTCTTGAGGTCATACCTAGAGGGGGCCCAGAAAAAAGGAGAAGGGGGGGCGGCTGGGAAATGAAAAGGTTAGAAGGCACAATTGTGGTTACAGAGGAGACCGGTCAAGCAAGAGTCTCGAGTCTCAGTGCAGGGGTGCGGCGGTAGTATTGCTTGTTCGTTCTTTGGCGGGATGGGGGGAGCGAATGTGCCGTCCTAGGCGCGTCAACGCTCTTTGACAGAGGCTCATCATTGGAACTCCTTTTGTTTTCATGCAGAGAGCACGGCAAGTTCGGTTATTCCCTCGAAAGCGAGGCCTTCAGAAGAAGAAAAAGATTGCATGGTGGTGTGGGTGTGGTCGTCCGTGCTCTTGGCCACGCACGCAAAAGGGAGTGAGTGTGTTTTTCCAGGGACTAGTTCTTCCGCAACTATCACGCCATGTTACCGCCCGTTAGTGGTCCACGGGCTGGTATACGGGGCTGTCAGTTGCACCCCCGGGTTATGCAAACGAGCTCCTCTATCTAATAACACGATTGCACGGTTCGTGTAAAGACGTGCCCGGGGGCCTGATGAGATAGACAAGCCTGGATAATGACAAAATCGCTTGCTACGCACCCGTCTCCTCGGAAAGCTCGAGCGAACCGGGTGTATAAACACAACGGCAGTACCCACAACGACAAGTCTGGCACACAGCCATGTGAATCAGAAGAAACCGGTCAGGACACGACAAGCGCGGCATGTAATCTATCTTCGCCAAACAAGCAATGCCTGTCTTACCTGAGTGACCTACCGTTCAGGGCAAGAGTTAGAGCCTTGTCTGGAAGCGCCTGGCCTAATTCGATCATGAGCCCGTAGTTGTTGCCACCTTGGCTTTCCGGTATTTTCAGGCCTCAAGGTTGCTAAATTACGTTTGACCATGTGTTGTGTAGTTACTCGCTTTACCATGATTTTCAACGCCAATAGCAAGCAGATTCTACTGTCAAGAGTTTCTCGTAACCCCTTATTATGCAATGTTCGCGTCATGAGGGAGCATCGTCAACAATCTGTCGCGTCAGATTACCTCTAGGGGTGGGTAGGATTGCAGCGGCAGCTTCAGATCTCCCCTGAGGCCACCGACGCAACCCACCCATCAGAAGCGCCCGAGGGATGAAACTCTCCGGTAACTTTGCCCGATCGATGTAGCCAGTCTCTGGGGATCAGCCGCCGGGTGAAGCACACACCACACGTGTCCCGACCACTTCCTTGGAGACAGAGAGAATCGGCCAGCACAGCATGTTGGTTTCGGGGGTGTGAAGACTGCATTCCACATAGGAGACAGTGCGTGGTGACTAGTTTACCCCCCAGTGCGAACGGCATCGATACAATGCCCCTTGCAAACACATATTAATCAAGTAGGTGGTCTGGGCCCGTAGCCAAAAATCAGCCCAGGTCGCATCGTGATGCATATACCACTGCAGAATATCACAAACAAGCAAGGTTATTACGGGACGCGTCGTGGATCCGTCAGATGATACCTACATCGACAAAGAAATGATGCGCGAGTTACGCAGAGTCTGGAGACGTCATTTTCGGCAGGTCGGCCGCAACGAAAAGAATTGTGAGATCGAAGCCTCTCGCTTGTAGCAAGCAGTGATCCAGACAGGATTAACTGAAGTAGCCTTCTGCTTCACTGTAGCTCTTACCCAAGGTTGCTTTGGCGCGGCGAAGATTTGCGGTGATCGTTCCAGTGTCGTGTTTAATCAGTCATTCCTTACCGCACGTAAGAAGCCGACGATCATCTCCGTGCCGCTTCAAAGTCAAGATTTGCCAGAGGCCTGGCCGTGTAGTCTATCATCCTCGGCATATTGCATGCTTTTATGATGCGTTTGCTATCGTGGCGCGCACGGAATGGTATTGAAAAGCAGCATCTCGGCAAGGGCGTGTTTTCTCAGACGGTGGGTTGCAGCGAATATTGCAAGCGAGCACTACCGCTGCTGAGGCGGGCAGGCCAAAAATAGGAATGGCTTGCGAGGACTCGGCCACAAGACATGGTTGGGGAGGTGTGCTTGTCGTACCCCATCGGCCAAACCGTTTGCCGATCTGCATCGTGGTTGGTGGTGGGCAAGCAGAGCAGGGCTCAGGGGGCGTACAGCTGCAGCTCTGGTACATGCTGACAGCAAATTAAGATGCAGCCGCTGCAGCAGCGATTAGAGATCGTGACAGCCGCAGGTCTTGTGTCTCGTCTCGCCAGGTTGTTGATGTCGCTTCAGGTGAGGCAACTTTCCGGCTTGTCACGTTGGAGACCACTGAACAAGTGCTTGGTGAAAATGATGAATGACCAGTCAAAGTCTCTTGATCATGCCGCTTTCTTTCTTTCTTTCTTCCCTGCGCTCCAAGGACCTTTTGTCCCGGGCGGTAGTGCCAGGTGGTGTCGTGATGGCTACGAAACGGATATGCACTGCGGGTAGCTCACCCATAGAGCCCTGCAGACCTGTCGCCTGACATCCTGACACAATCGCGCAGATGTCAACAATCTGCAGGCTACACTGATTTCTTGTCAATGCGCTTGAGGCCGACGGCAGCTTTGCCCCAAAAGTGCCCCCGGGAGCAAGTCGCTAGTGAGGCTTTCGCGATGCCCCTGAGTTGGCCACCTTTAGACCCTTGGACAGGAGATGGCGGCCCAGGACTATGCAAACTTGATCACAAAACCTCTCAACTCCTCCAAAGTCACAAGAGACACCGTGTAGGTATTGAATCGATCGGTTCGAGGTGCGAGGGGATCGGGACGGGGCAACGTTGGTTCTTCGTTGTCGGCGACGCCTGGCTGCGTCTGTCGTGTCATTGTCCGCTCGATTGTCGTTTTTCTTTTTTTCTCGTGTCCGCAATACCACCCAAAGTCTTTGACCATGGAGTTCAGGCAGTTGTCGACTGCGTAGACACTTCCGTGAATGTGAGTTCGCGTGCGCGTTGCCCCTTTTCATTCCCTCCAAATGCTCCCGTCCAGCTGAGGACGATTTTTGGCAGGAGAATACTATCGATAACCACAGAGATGATCTCTGAATTCAGTAATCCAACTCTGACTCAAGTAATGGAGGCAAGAAGATTAGGATTATTGGCTGTCTTACAAGCCTCCCAATCCAACAAGTCCTAAGTAAACACGCGTCGAAGCCGAGGAATGCGCAACGACGTCGATTCGGTTCTGCTTTTAAGGGGTATCAGAGTAGCAAGCGGCTTCCCTGGGGATTGTTGATAGAAAACTTTGCTGGTTCAATCGCGAGGCTCGTGGGGAAGCTACTGTGGGCGGCGATCGTGGGAAGCGGTGAGCTTGACGGTACTCGTCGGAGCGCTCGTTTTCAGCCTCTAGGCGCGTCGACAATTTGTAGCCTCTTGGGGATCTGGAGTCGGTTTCGGCACTTCTGCGTCAAGTAACCTGAGCTGGCGGCCTCCACTGCACTCGTAGACCATAGTCGTGTCAAGGCAAGCGGAGGTGCTGTCGACAGAGTCACGATCGCGGGGTGTGTGGCAAAACATAACCTAGCAGGCACGATAGGGCAGGTCCAAGAGAGTATGAAGATCCCTCCGGCGACACGCTGCTAATTTCTCGCGATGCTTGCGCCGCGTTGGTGCATGATTGCGTGGATTTTCGTCGGAGTGAACACGCTCGTCATCGACTAGGCAATGCCTCCAGCGGTGCTTGCGGTACCCCGTGTCATCTTGCGCAGAGTCTCGTGACAGGTTATGCGGCTCAACCCCTTGCTCTCGTAGTCGCAGCAAGTTGAATGGCGATGTCCTTGCGGGTGGTGTCGTGGGAAGGAATAGGAGGGGCGTTGTTAGAGGCGGAATCGACAACTCGTTCGGTGAAACTATAGTCTTAAGATTGTCAGTGCCAACAGAGAGATAGAAACTACCTCTAGTTGTGGAACCGAGTTCCTTTTGCATCAAAGACTGCAAAAATAGCAGGTCTCGAGTGTGACGTGATCCTCCTGTTGTGCCAAGGTGTTGTCGATAGACGCCGAGGCCCATCGCCTTGACTCTGAAGCCTCTTGCCTGATGATTGCATGGCCATCTCCTGGAGAAACTCACGGTTAGAGTTTCGTGTCACTTGAGAACCAAGCAGTCCCATCGATATGGACGGATGGTTAACCCCACCGTGTTGCAGTGTGCTGTGGTGGTGCTGGGTTATATCTCCTTCACCATGAGGCTGGCAACAAACTGACTTAACCTATAGCAGGGCTTCTGCCTTACGTCTTACCGTTGGTTCAGCAGCCGTGTCCAAATTGGGAAAGGGGGGAGGCTCATTGGTCACATCATCGAACTAGCTGAGATCAGATTCGTCCCGGTGGATCGTGCAGTGGGGCGCAAAAAGTACTTTCTGCTGTCATGAAGCCAATGATACGACAGAATTATAACGGAGAAATGACCGGGGGGTACTTCGATCCCGAGTGTAAAACGGTTGCTGGTTCTTGTCTCTCCCCGGACGGCCTACGCCCCACAGATCTGGCAGTTAAACGGATATTGCAATCACACCAAAATCTCAACCAGAAGAGTTAAGATGCTAACTGGGTCCTAGAGTCCTAACGCTCGCCTCGATGTCTTCCATCCAAAAGGAGTGCACACATGTAAAAGCCTCTGTGCAAAACCGCAACCGAAACCCGATTAAGTATGTAGATGGTGGCATTGGAGGATGAAACGAGCGTCATGTGGACCTGCAGGATTTTTATTGCCTCTTGGCCATCGTGACCCCGTGCTCAAATGATAGCAAATTCCAATATCAGAATTCACGATGGAGCCTTGGTGTAGCCGCCGGCCCAGCTCGAGGTGCGTGCGCCTCGTGAGCCTTGCCACAATTGTGTGCGACGCCCAAGGACTCCACTGCCCCTGTTGTGAAGCCGAGGGCAGCCGGAGGAGTGTGGCGGTGATGGTGGTACTTAAGGGTCGGCAGGACAGCGTGCAAAGATACCCTCAAATTCACGCTCAACGCTCAATTCAGAGCAAAACGGAGGTTTCAAGGGCTTCACCGAGTTTGTTTGAGCTTTGGAAAACGTCATAGAAACAATTTTGGAGGGCATAGGTTGATCTCAGGGTGGTCAATGAGACTGTTCTGTAGCATCGTCGCACTACAGTCGCCTCGATCAACGTGGCCTCAGATGAACTGTGACATATTGACTAGCTGCAGCGACGTTTCTTTTGACGGCTACGAGCCTTCCATTAGTATATCCAATCTCCTCCAAAGAGAGCTCTGCAGTGCAATTTGCTCGCTAGAAACGACTTCCAGCTCACGATCTCGTGCTACAAACCTTTCCCCTTGCACCTCACCCTCCGCCAGAGTGGCACTGTAAATCAAGCTGGTTCACGCTCACGCGTAGAGTAAATTTGTTTGTATACAGTGCAGGTGCACGGAACGCTTGGCTCACGCGCGGTATCGGTACCTTGTCCTCCGTGCACACTGAAACCCGCGGCATCCAGGACGAGCGCCAACAGACCCATCGCAATAGGCTAGCTCGGTCTGTCTGGCTGCTCACCGTTGCGTCGAGTGCCTTCTTTGGGAAGCTCTCGTGCCTCCCTTCCGCTAGTGCATTATTCCCGCCGTCACGAGGCCCTGCGATAGGGAAGATGGGAGGACCTGGGCCCACCATCCCTTCTCCCAGAGTCAGGAAAGCCCGGAAGAGCATACGAAGAGCTGGCATGAATGAATCATTCGTATCTTAACGGTGCACTAATGTTTAACTCACTGCCAGTGTCATTCCAGGAGAATTCTTGTGGAGGCTGGCCTCCAGACCGACTGGAATCAGCACATCCTCCGGGGTGAAATTGCTGCACACTGTCGGCAGAATTTTCAGTTTTTATGCCTCATTGCTCAGGGCAAACGCCAAGATACGGCGAAAGAAGTACGAGGCGGGCTAATCATGCCAGATAGCACGGGTGGTTGTCATCAACGGGCTTGTCCGTTGATCGCACCCCCTTTCAACCGTCTGCAACCCCCCCTCCCCTCCCTTTCCATGCTTGATCCCTCCACCCCTTCGGCCCCCATCCGCTGAGAAAGGGAGGGCATCCACAGCCGAGATGTGGCCCGTGTTTGCCTGCCCACCGCCCACTCAAGCGCCAGGTTGAGGACTTTGTCCGAAAGAAGTTGGAGGGGCGTGTTGACCTGCCGTGTACTTCTGTGGACAAGCGAGAGACCTTGCCAGCCTGATGCGGGACCTCCTGAAAGCGTGTAATTAGAAACACAGTGAATCACCTGGTAAACATACGGCGCGCATCCCGAGTCTGAGTTGGGCGTGTGCGTATAGAGCTGCAGCTGTACTGTGGCTGAATACTGGAGGGACTGGAAGCATAGGAGGGTTGGATGACGATGTATTCGGAGTCTTTAGGATGGCAATGTGGATTAGTGAATCCTTTTAGCCACAAGTATCTCTCTTCTGTGGTTTTCACGCTCTTCAGCAAGGTTTGGTTGATTTCTTGATCTGTGGTTTCGCCATTAGGGGGCGAGTCAGCCGTCTGGAGGACAAGAAGCATTCAGAGAATGTGCTGTTGCAGGGGTTTCTAGGCGCTTCCTGCCCTAATGACAGCAACAAAGCCTGTCAAGTCAATCTTCGGGGTGTCACGGCATTGCTCTCTGCTTGGGAAAGCAGGAATCCATCATGTTCCTGGTTACAGTACTTGATTTGTATCGATGATTGTGTTCTACTTCAATTTTAGGCTCAGAGATTGCCAGGAGGTCCATAACGGCCAATTGCTGCAGTTCTATCACGTTGCAATCTGCGTATACTAGCCAGCCTTCCTGCCTCAACAAACCTGTCGCAACTTTCGCTTCACCATACACAGCAATACAACTCCCAGCTCCGCATTATCTTTACACTTGTGTTCAAAACTACCCATTTCCTGCTTTTACGAAGCGCAACCTCTGGAAGGGCTTCTAGACACGTCTGCAGGCTCTGGGCCGACAGACAACCTCCACACGATCCCCAGCAACTGAACGGCCAGCACCGGCAGGTTCGAGCCCATCGACAATCGCGACGCTGGGTGCACTGGAAGTGCCAAGTTATTCATCGCGACTGATTCTCGAATTAGGCCACCTGTACGCCGGCCAGCAACAAGTCCTGCGGCTATTGCTGTTGCGGGCGCTCCTCAACCCCAAGGTCATCGCCCATCTACTTCGCATCGATAGGGGACGTCGGCTGTCGAAATGGGCTCGCATTAACAGCCCTTGGACAGTAGAAGCAGTCTCTCTTTCTACTTGCATTTTTGACTGTTGCTACCATGCGAAGGCTGTCAATCAACCGATCTTGTCCTGCCTCTGCGCTTGAAACTTGCCACGGGATCTTCTCCAAAGTCTGACGATGGTCACAAGTATTTGAAGCATGAATTCTTCCTTCCCTCGCTGGTATGCAACGTAGACGCTGCCTACATCAAATGGCGAGTGCAAAGGTCTGTTCAGTGACGGTGCGTCTGCGTCTCCCTGTGTTGGAAGGCAACCTGACAATCATGCAGTGGATGTCTAGAACTCCCACCGAACTCGAACTCGATTTCTCCTCCGTATTGCCGTTGATTCGGCTGCTTCGACAGTGCCATCGACCAATCCTCGAAATGTCGAATCGAGGTGAAGCAAACCCGCCTCAACAACCTGCGACCGACGGAACCTTGGAAGCTGATGGTACAATGCCCAGGCAACGGTAATTGACTGTTTTCAAAGTTCCTGGGCAGGGGGTACAATGCAATCATATTCTTGTTTGCGTTGGCTTGTTCCACTACACTGCTTCAGGTCATTAACGAGGAAATGAGACTGCACCGAGACAGTGCGTCATTAGGTTCCATGGCTACACAGGGATGGAAGCGAATATCGACTTCCCAGCCGCCGGCAGTCATAGTGCTACGCAAATCCATAATCGACCGACACTTCAACAGTCAGTAGTTACCCTGCGACAACTAGTGGCTGTGCATAACGTCTCGGTGACGGCAAACAAAGATTTCAGCGCCAGAATAAGACTTCCAGTGTTTGACTGTGAACGGTCTGACGAAATCTACTCTCCTCTGCGTCACTGGATTGCAGTGGCCGTGTTGGTCAGTTGGAAATCAACGACGACCGCCATTTAGCACAAACAGCAAGGCTGCAGCTAAGCTAACTCGGTAATCCTACAGATAGCTTCCTACGCAACACGGTCTACCATCTTGTGGCGCGATGGAGCCAGCGTGAGGTGCTCTGCCGTGAGGTTCATCGGGCCTCCCTAGCAAACCCTCTTCCAAGGAGCATTCGTCTGAACAAACTACGCGAGCAGAAGCTCTAGTGGGGCTACACGCAAGCCCTTGCGGTCTCAGTTCCCATTTTTGCTCAAGGCACCTCCGAGTCAAAGATCTCGTCCCCGTCCCGATGAGCAATAACAGAAGCGGTCGCAGAAGAATGGCTCTCGACACCTTGCTGCCATTGCAATGCCGCTCTTGTTGTCTGGGAGGAACAGCGCCCCAGAAGCCAGTGGTTGGAACACCAAAACCCCCTGGTGCCCCTAGACTAGTCTGTTCGCCTGAGGTTTGTTTCAAACGAATGATTCAGGGAAGAATAGGACGCAACTCGAAGTTACGTGGAGTCTTGGCCTTTCGGCTGAACGCAGAGAGAAGAGGTGCCTGCATTTTTTAGGGCGCCGACATCTT
>PXOD01000597.1:0-40131 GCA_003012165.1 Paramyrothecium roridum
TTTAGGCGCCTTGTTGCCTACCGTAGGATGCGTTATTCAATTTTCTATGATGCCTGATCCTGATCCAACTAATAAGATCAAATGATCTATAAGCTTATATTTTAATTATCCCTTTTTCCTTCTTTATAAGATTACGATATCTGGGTTGTAGTGTTTTGGGTGGGTTGTGGTATTTTATCCCGCGCCAATATATTATATAATATCTTTTATTTATTTTAAGAAAATAAATAAATATTCTTAATAAATAATGATCTTTTCTCTTAACTGATTATTAAGTAGCTTATAATCCTAATTCTTTTTTAATTTCTTAATTTAATTAGTATATTTATTGGAATAGGAAATTTTGTTTTATATATTCTCTATAATAACTATACTCTCTAAATATCTATTACTTATAGGGATTTTTAAACTTCTATCTATCCCAGAAAATCTCTTCCTTAGACTCTTCCTAAATTAATAATTAATCTATATTTACCCTTGTAAAATATTCTATATTGCCGGAGCGGGGTAATGTTTATCCAAGGTCACGTGTGGTGCTAGGATAGGTTATAACACCATCCTCCTATGTGATTTTCTCCATACCTCATCCTCCTTAAAATATCACGCAATTGATATCCGCCTCAGATTCCTTCTATCTTAAAAGATGCGATATCTCCCCAAAGAGATCTGGCAACTTATTGTCGAATACGTGCAGGCGCCTCTGCGCATATATCCGGCCATTGAGTATCCTTTCTGGGATGGTGAAGCGAACCCCAGCCACTCGCTCCTGGCGCTGTACCGAACATCCAGAACACTCCACGAAGTCACGCGGCCCTTTATCTACCAAAGCGTAGGAGTGAGGTCGACTGGTTGTTGCGTATTCGTTGAAGAATTGAACTTCCTCGGTACTCGACCCGATCTGGCACGATTAGTTCAGCACATCTGCATTAACGATATTGATGTCACCAAGGAGGATCTCGAAGAAATCTGGTCAAAGAGCAGGGAGTATCTCGAGTTCCCAGAAGATGCGCTTGAAATCCTGGGAATAGCTATCGCCCAGGTCACAGTTCCAGAAGGAACTACCTGTTCCTGGGAACAGCTTGAGGTTCCTCTTTTCATTTTATGTGCAGCCATGTTTCCGAACCTTACGACTATTAAGCTCTCCGCCAGCTATAATTCTCGATTCAAGCTTATCCATCAAATCCAGCGGGTGCTATATCGCCATGGTCTGGTAAAAGGGAAACCACTCACCCTCATGCCAAACCTCCGTCGAATCATAATACAGCATGCCGACTATCTTACCTCGGTAAAGCAAATCGCCGACCTGTTCTTGCCCCAGATCGAAGAGTTCCACGGATGGCGTGTCACGTGGGATCCCAACGTATCGCTCGTAAACCCATACCTAAGGAAGATGTGTCTTTACCACTCGTTCATCGAGGCTAGCGGGGTTGCTAATATTTTGACTAACTGCCCGAAACTGCAAATTCTCCGCATTGACTGGGCCGACTGGGGCGAACCTAGCTACAGCTACGCGGAGTTGAACCTCAACCATCTTGGGGATGCCCTGAGACAGCATGGGATCAACCTGGAGGAGCTGAAGCTTGACTTCCGAATGGAATCTGGAATTATAAAAGGTTTTGGCAAAACGATCAAGGGCAGAATAGGGAGCCTCCAGACGCTCGAAAACCTCAAAGAGCTTTCCATCAACATGGATACGGTCATCGGCAGTGAGGATCTTTATACTGTCGAGGATAGGAGCCATGTGGAAGAGTTTGGGCAACTCACGCTCAAGATCTGCATCCCCGGAAGCCTAGAGCGTCTGACTCTTTACACTCTTACAGATGACTCGAAAGCTGAGATTGAGCAATTAGAGGAGATTTACGACGAACCAGATTTCGGAAAACTGGAAAGTATTACACTGATACCGTATTTTGCCTCAAAGAAGGCATATTGAGATCAAATAAACTATTAAGTTCGTATCATCTACATCCCCATCGATAACGCGGAGCATCGTGAATGAAGTTGTCAGACCTTTCAATACTCATCGATGGTTGGATATAAGAATGCGGCGCCAATCGTAAAGAAGCTCTTAGACATCTTCGCAGTGAACAAGGCATTTACACCTAGATTGACCAGCTTTGCATAAGTCAAGCAGATAACAAAAAAAATCCACCAGCTTAAGATGATGCTGCACATACACGACACGGACTCCCGCATCGCAGTATGGATGGATCCAAGCGGTGATGCCAGCGATGTCGTTCTCCTTCACATTCTTGTGATAAGTGCCCTTTTGCGCGATAGAAGACATTTCAACGTGGTCCGAAGCTATACTAACAGCGATTCCTACAAAGAATGACCCAGGCCTTTGTAGCCCTCTGCGAAAGGGGGTACTGGACACGACTCTGGGTCATCCAAGAGTTTACAGTCGCTCCATAACTCGATATTATACACGGAGCCTTTTCCATCAGTTACAGAAAACTTAGAGAGTTCTTACTCTTCCTCAACCAACTATGCGTGTATTCTCCAACAATTCAAGAGGAAGCCGGCCCAGACACTATGAAGGCCTTTGTAGACATGATGCGTGGACTTCTCAAGAGTAGCTCGAAGAGGTTCCTCGATGGAGTTCTCACTCGACGACGCAGATATCAAATGCGGTTCGACCCTATCGCCCGAAGCACCACAAATCCAACCGTCGGGCTGTGGAAAATGCAATGTTGAAGGAACACGAGATTCTTATTGCGGTTCACGTGACAACCCGAGTAATGGGAATCGATTATAACCACACATAAGTTACCGATCCTCGAGACCGCACTTTCGCAATCATGCACTTTGCCGATGATGTTGGCGAGTTCAAGTGACCACCAAACTACAACTTGAGCTGTGAATAGGCCTATGAAGAGGTGGCGCGTCATATTCTTCACCAGGGAAACGTAAATCTCCTCTAATATGGTCAATTTTTGCAGGAGACGCCACTCCCGACTTAGGCCCTAGATTGGAGGATAGGATCAAATAGCCTTGTGTTGGAAATCCTTGGTTCTAAAAGTTCAATGCATCTGACGACTCATCTTCCGAGCAGCTGTTGAAGTACGAGATAGCAAAACCATATCTCTCCGAGGCGTGCTTGTGGATACAGTTCAGGAGATGGATAAGGTATGGAATCCTGACTGCATCATGGCTTTAGATTGTGAGGCAGCACCGGCATAATTAACGAAATCAAATATCTATGCAATAAATCACCTCCTTTGGGTGGCAAGGTCAAGCAACAAGACTTGAACGATATCATGCGCATATTATTGCTGACCGTTACCATTACAAGGAGCTCAAGAGGTAGCCGGAGCTGGTCTAGGGCTTCGTCAAGGCAGTTACTCCCTTGAAAAAGATCGTTGAAAGGAATAAAGAGAATAAGGAGCCTGGCCTTCACTTGGATGATCCGACTGCATGGCATGTAACAATGATTAGATCATCTAGTACTTGCAGTCAATAGCTACACGATACTAACCCTATGAGTAAGAACTCTAGACTGCAGCCCTCTGGAGTTTGTTTCGTGGCAGCTACACTGGATCAGCGTGACATTTGCCACGTACCCGGTGATCAGGAGAGAAGAGGTTCCTGATTATCTTCTTGAGTACAAAGATCACCAGTACTTTCGATCTTTGCCTGAGAAGAGTATGAAAATCTTCTAACTCTTATGTTTATTTTGGTATATATAACGACTTTCAGTGAGCCTGCGCGGAAATAAAACCCCAGAGGGCTGTAGCTGAACTCTTAAGTCTGTTTAGAAAGAAGCAAGCCCCAGCCCAGTTTGAGCAGCCCTGCAGCGCCAAGTCTACAGGAGGTTCTGGACTAATCAGTGGGGGAGGGTTCCTTTCTCAATTCTTATTTAAAAAGTCCAATCATAATGAAGCTGTCCCGGGGCCGAGAGGCACAGATCAACACCAAAAATAATGCACTGGTAGGAGAATAGGTCATCATTGCGTAATTCCACATCTCACATGGCAACAACAATTCATGACATCCTTTCTGATCGTCACGCACGATAGTTTGATATATACGAAAGGCAGCAAGCAATATCAGACTTTGAAGGCGTCAGCCATGAATAACAGTGACATCAGCAAGCGGGAAGTCTTCGTCAGGGAAGAATTAAATCGTGATCCAGCAGAGTTTTTCGAATTACTGAAGAGTCCGATAGCATGATGTTTCAGGTTCAGTTTCCTGCCGGAATCGAATTAGTCCTTCGATTTCTTAAACCAGCACATCCGCCTCTTGTTCTAGCCCCGGAGAAGTATGAACACTTCAGATAGAGCTTCATATGACGCCTGGCTTCCAGTAGATTCAGCAGCGCATCTCGAAAGTAAGTGCCGAAGACGAATTTTGCCATGCAGAAACGCTACGCTCCAGCAAAAATGGACGAGAATGATTTTCTATTGCCAAGCACTCTCATTCGCGGAAGTCAGTGCGGTGGAACCGAACCAGGTTAGGTCACATGGAGGTTGGGGCAGGGATCCAAGCAATAACTGTTTTCGCGAGTGAGGAGAGGAGTGCTCTAGGTTGGCTTGGCTAACGCGGCAATTTTCTGACACCCCCCGGTAGTTCCCCGCCCTGTGTCTCGATTCCAACTTCTTCAACGTCTCTAATTTTAGAGGGAAACTACCGAGAAAGATAGCTCTGCTCATCGGCCACACAATCTCATTGTCTCTGAGTCTACTCTTGGGATTGAGTTTCTGCTTCTACGTTTTGTCAGCATAGTATTTTTCGGCAGTATGGCTTCCCCAACAGAAACACCCACAAATGTCCCCGAAGAAATAGCGGTGGTAAGTCTGTCCGTCATTGCAATTGGGTCTCAGCCTTTATTTATGTCTTATGGACACTCTTCATAGGATCCGGACCATGAAGATGCTTCCAGTGATCTGGCCGATAGCATGTGAGACCGATATTGTTGCGTTTGATAGTGTGCAGAACTTCTGACGTGGTCGTTTGGGCCTTTTTAGTGTCAGTTCAGCCAATTCCCTCACAGAGAGTGTTCTCCAATACCGCGAAATTCACGGTAGGACCTATCATAACTTTAAATCAGACACTGAATACTGGTGCGTCCATTATTTGTCACCTTGCCACCTTAGTGGCGGCGCATGAGAGAGCTGCATTTGTTGTCTGACCGTTAACAGGGGTCCGAACGACGAAAGGCAGAATGAGCACCTGGATATCAAGTAAGTCCCTCCTCGGCCAGTCCGCTTGGATTCGGGATCTGTGCATCTTTGCACATCCCTAAAAAAAACCCCGCTCATTCTTCGCTCTAGTCACGAAATGCTCCTTGTTGCCATGGATAACAAGCTGTTTTATGCTCCCATCGGTGAGAGTCCGCAACGAGTGCTTGATGTTGGCACTGGAACAGGCATATGGGCAATGTATGAGACAGAACCACCCTAGCCCAGCAGCACTGATTGCACAATTGATCGTCCTACGTCTGGAAAATTAAATATACTGACCTTCAACCCAGAGATTTTGCGGAACAATTTCCCTCGGCCGAGGTGATTGGTACTGACCTCTCTCCAACGCAGCCAACTTGGGTACCCCCAAACGTCAAATTTGAGCTTGATGATGCTCAGAAAATCTGGACCTTCCGGGATAACCACTTTGATTATATCCACATGCGCCTCATGATGGGATCCATTAAGGATTGGCCGGCACTCTACAAACAAGTCTATCGCTGCTTGAAGCCAGGCGGCTGGTTCGAACATCAAGACTACGATCCACACGTTATCTCTGACGACAACTCAATTGGCCCTGACTCAGCTTGGCATCAGTGGGGCCCCCTTTTCGTCTCGGCAGGTGAGAAGCTGGGCCAGACATTTGGAATCATCATTGACCACAAGAACGCTGGCCTGATCAAAGATGCCGGCTTCGAAGCTGTCACAGAGAAACGACTCAAGCTGCCGCTCGGCAACTGGGCGCGAGACCCTAAATTGAAGGCCGTCGGCAGCTACAACCTTGTCGCCACCGAGCAAGGACTTGAGGGTTTCGCATTGTTCATCTTGACCCAAGTGCATGGATGGGATTTAGCTCAAACTCAGATATACCTTGCCTCGGTTCGGAAAGAGCTGAAGAGCAGGTCAAACCATGCGTACTACAATGCGTAAGTAATCTGAGTACTTCTGTTGATGAAAGAGTTCGGGATGTGTTGAAAACCCTGGAACGCTGACAAGGTTACTCTGTTAGGAGCTCTGTCTACGGCCAAAAACCGCTAGCAGCGTGAGGGCGCTAGAACAATATGGAAATTTCAGGCACTTTCCTTCAGTATAACAGAGAATTTGATTTACGTTTGTCTTCTGTTATGTTGTCACTGGTAATCGGGATCCACGATTAGCTTTCCTTCTTCACCAGCTCGAAAACTATCGTCTGAGTATTTACGAATGGTGGACTGGGCCTGCTGGTTGGTCAAAATCAGTAATGCAAACAATAATCCTTGCCCTTTAGTTGCCCCTGCCATTTCGCCAAACTCTAGCGCTTCCAAATAGTAGCACCCGGTATACCACCTATCGAACCGCAGGGACACATCGAGTGTAAGATGCTTGATTGACTGTCCCTCTTGCTGTTCAAGGGTGACTCTTATCTGACTACATCATGCGAAATACATCCGAGACTTATATCATCGTTTTGAGGTGCCTACTAAAGGTAGGTACCTCTTGTATGCATTTTCTCGCTGATTAAACACCACCTAAGATCGGAATGTCCCGTATCGGACGGCTCGATCATGTTGAGCATCCTCCGCACGAGTGATATCGAGTTTCTGCATATTTGAAAGGAACACAGTAAATGCTAAGGATCAATCAAGTTTTCTTTTGTCCTTGTTGGTCAAGTCTCAGCAATTGAGATGGTGTTCCCCATTGAATCTGCAAAGTAGTATTCAGGAAGTTGCAATATCGGTAAAGCGTGACTAGAGAAACATACGCGGAGGGATCGAGTAAATAATACAGTGTTTGCTTTAAATCAACAAAATAAACAACTCAGCTCTCTGACAGATCCACAATTTGGTATATCTCAGCCTGGCAATTACCATCAATTCAATGCGGCCTTTTGGAAATATGTGACTAGCGAACTTTGGCTCAAGCATGTCGCGCAACAGACGTAGAATGTGACGCAGCCAGGCATCTGGCTGTTGGCTCGGAATTGTCTGCCCAGCAATAACCAAGAGAGTGCTTACCAGGGCCCATCTGGACGTGCCAGGTAATTGGGAACTGCGTCTTTTGCCGAAGGCAGACCTCCACTTGACTGCTGTTATTTGAAAAGAATGAAAAGAAGATGTAGACCGAAAAGGTAGCCAATTTCGCATGGCGGAAAACAGTCAATAAGAAAATCTCAACTCGCACTACTTATTCATGTCTTTGACTCGACTCTACCTAGAATTGCACTTAGGCTAAAGTTTGGAATTTATCAATGGCCGAATTATCCAACGTTTTCTTGTACGAGCCGACATTTCCAATGATCTGATCATAATCTCTTATGACGCACTTCAAGTGACTTTAAGGTCAGCTCGAGCCTTCGGACAAAAAGAGTTAGAAGGGGGTAGTTTGAACCCTCCGGGCTGGCGGTACTGGAAAATGCCATCTGGGTCAAATTGTCTGACCACATCCCACATTCGACAGACATTTTCCTTACCATAGCCGCTAAGAACATCTTGCGTACCATCTGCGTAGTTCATGTATCGATAGTCGAGGATGCCGTTTGGCCCGGCATACTTTTCCAAGTTGGCTTTCCATTTGAACATTTTCCTTCGGCCCAATTTCTCCTGGTCCACGCCATTGACTGCCAAAGATGCCAAAAGCACGATTGCATTTCCTCGCTGTCTATTAATGCCAAGGATGTTATCTCCACGTTCACCAACCGCAGTTGGCAACGGCTGAAAGAAGCACTGGGTTTCGAAATCACCATCAGATGATTGAGCTTTCATTTCTGTAACAAGCATGTTGTGCAATTCGACGGCCTTCGCGATAATGTTCCTGTCGTTTCGAAGAGTCATCGTCCACCAGATATTGCTGTCACTTGGTTACTAAATGTTATTGAAAATTACGTGGTTCACTTACCGATAACCGGGCGCTTGAACACCTAGCGCGAGCTCAGACATGTTTACCAAATTCTCCGAAAAAGAAATGTTTCCCTTGATATTTTTGAGTTCTTCGAAAACTGGCGCATTACTTCGGCCAGAAATATCTGTTAGGACGCTAATAATCTGTGTTGTCCTAAGGTTGAATCGATAAGACCAAAAGATAATAGCGGATCCGCTTGGATAATGTTCAATACCATTCGTCCATCTTTCTAAGGCCCCATAGAACTGCTTACTGGCAGTCTCCGGATACTCTCTAACAGAGTGTAGGATCGGATTTGTGTTGAATGTGTATAGATCGAATCGGGTAACTATCCCAAAACCAGAGCCACCTCCTTTCAATACTTTGAAAAGATCTGAGTTGTGCTTTTGGTTCGCTTCAATAATGGTACCATTCGCAAGAACAACCTCTATTCCACGGATACCATTGCAGGCTACCCCCTCGCGGTAGAGGTAAAAAGAAAATCCACCACCTAGAAGGAAACCGCCAACACCAACATCTCCAAGGCGGGCTCCAGCCACACCTCTTCCTAACGGATCTATCGTACGGTAAACACTCAGCCACTTGGCCCCGGGCTGCACAGAAAGCAGGGTGGTCTCCTCGTCGTAATTGATTTCATCGAGGAGTGCTATGCCCTGTGTTAGACATGCTCCGAGGTCCAGGCAGAGCATGCGTACCTAAATCGATGGTAATTCCATCTTCAATATTATTTGCACCTTCACTAGACGAATGACCACCGCTGCGGATCGCAAAATCGCACTTTGTCTGTTCGACGATCAATTTGACAACAGTTGATACTTCGCTGGAGCTCTCTGGTAGCACGAAACATTTTGGACGTAGCTGGGCGGTCAAAGACCAGTACGACTGGACTCGCTGTAGGTATTGCCTGTCACCGGGCGCGAAGATGTTTTCGATGCTGGACTGCTGTTTTAAGAAGTGGCACTATATATAATTAGCAGCCACGAATATGAGGATGCACAAGCAATAACTGACACATTCAGCGCTTGTTCCCGGAATAACATTAACTTGCTCTAAAGCCACAAACCCAGTAGCACCGCATGTGAAGCTGGTGATACCGAGGAAGAGGTTGAGAAGATTAGGTTTCATAATTTTAACTTAACTTTCGTAGCGGCTTGTTTGTGACAAGAAAGTGAAGAGCTAACGCCGTAGAAGTATTGCCCTTGGACCCTTAATATACTACATCAGATATACTGTCGCTGCTGATCACGGACACTCGGCCCGCCGAACCGCACCCGGGGCTGGTATCAGTTATGGAACAGACCAGAAAGCTATGTGCCGGCTATGCCTCGCCAGAATCAAAAGAAGTTCACAAATAGGCGAATCACATATACATTATTAGTATTAAAATGGCAGGTGGTGCGCGCGTGCATGACGAGGACTTGGCATTCGAGCCGTCGGTTCCCCGGCTTCTCGAATTCCAGCTTCCTACCCGAATTGCACATCTACAGGCTTGGACGTTGCAAAGCATCACCTGATATATTTCAATAGCTGCACCCTCGCCTTCCACCTGGTGTAAGTGATGTGGTGAAGATGACAGGGGACAATGGTGTCGAGTCTCAATTTGAGGGGGTCAGTTTTGTACGCGAATATATATGCAGTTCTGTTACGTACTGAATTGACTTCCTAGTACCTCGTAATTCTAATCAATGAAACGACCGCATACAGGAGAAAAGCGGGCCCAATCGGCATGGATGACGGATTGAGCCGAAGGTGGTTGAGGTTGAGTCTAGTACTCGATTAGGCAAATCCGCCTCGGGCCGTGGCGCACATTATGGGCTCGCTGGGAATCCGAGGTTTCCCCCCGCAATTTACAAGAAAGTCGTAGCAAGGAATGGGCCGGGCCACTCAGCACAGACCGAGACCTCAGGTTGCCCTCGGAGAACAAAGAGGACTTATATAATATAATCCTCTCGGAGTCGGGAAGATTCTTTTGCAAATCTGCCTAAAGGCCGCCGCCATCATGACCATGTCTCTAATGCTTCGGTCTCCTAAAGAATCGCACCATAAGGAAAGCAACTTGAAATGACAATGAACGCCACGCAGCCGCCTCATAGCTAGGTCCGCATATCCCCAGGTATTGGGCCGCAGGGGTCGTAGGATGATTGAATTATCTCTGCCCCGCTTCTTTCAGAGCTTTGCAGGGCTTTTATCTGACTAAAGCTGCACTAAATACATTCGAGCTTTTGTATTTACCTTTTGAGCCGCGAAGTCTTAGTATACGCTTCACTTGTGCACAGGGCCTTTGGTTCAACAAGAGGCCTTTTCGAAATGCTGGAAACCTGGTGCAACACAACGGATCTGCATTGAAAGCATAACATGAACCCCTCTTCGGAGAATCTTTGGCCACGCAAGCACGAAATAATTTCTTGGCACTTGATCAACTACGAATCACTTTCAACGCTGTGGACCGACTACGCGTCCGTCGGCTTTATTGTGAGGGGAAATGTAACATAAACTCTATATGAGTGCTTCAATGCATTCCTCTGATCTTTGCAACCAAAATTACCATGAGCTACGAGATGACTGAGAATAAAGCTTTGCTCGTTGGTGCTACCGGTTACATTGGAGGAACCGTCCTCGATGAGGTTCTCAGTCGCACAGAATCGAGTCTCCAAGGGCTGACCTTTGACTTGCTTGTACGCCAAGAAAGCCAAGCCAGAATACTAAATGAATATTATGGCGAACGAGTTAAAACCATCATTTGGAAAGGCTTGGAAGACGTTGACTCTATAGTCGAGATCGCTGCAAATTATGACATAATCGTCAATACTGGCTCGGGGTTCAGTGCTCCGGGCGCACGGGCGTTCGTTGATGGACTGTCCCGTCGGCTTGGGAAGTCCAAGGCAGTCCCGTGGCTCCTTCACATTGCCGGGTGCACAAATATCGCGGATCGGCCAATCAGTGACAAAGCATATCCGGACAGGGTGTGGGATGACGCTTATGGTAAAGCCATCTATGAATATATGAAGGACGAGGATGAGAAAAGCCCTTACCCTCAGCGTACAGCTGAGGTTGGAGTTCTTACAGAGGGTGAACGAACAGGAGTTCAAGTCATCAGTGTGAACATACCTTGTGTCTTTGGCAAAGGTACCGGTTTATTTAACACGCAAGGTATCATGTTGCCGGTAACGACTCGATACGTTGTTGAACATGGGTATGGGTATAAGCTCAACGAGACAGGCAACTTCGACTGGGTTCATGTGAGGGACCTTGCGGACCTGTATGTCTTGCTGCTCCGAACCATTTTGGAAAGAGAAGACCGAGGCGTGGGATTCCTGCCATCGGGGCACAAGGGTATCATATTTCCAGCAGTCGGTAGGGCACTTCACACCGAGATAGTACAGATGGCTTTGGACACGGCTTTCGACGCTGGGATCCTGCCTAGAAGTGATACACCACAAGACAAGGAGATACGCCTCATGGATGTACAAGAGCTTGCCGATCAGATAATGGCTGGTTTTGTGCAAGTGACAGAGCAAGGAGTAGCTGGCCACAAATCCATGAAAGGCACAATCTCACGTACGCTGCTTGGCTGGAAGCCGACTCGACTTGATGAAGCTTGGAGGCAGGACTTTAAGGATGAATTGGGGGCATTCCTGGAAGGAAAGAGGGGCGTCACGACGGCGAATTGCATGTCTGCCGAGAAGCACTAATGAGATGCGGAATACGCGACAACGATATAGCTGTGGTCAGTAAGTCAGGGCCTTTGAGGGAGCGGAGATTGTGGAACTTTCCATTGCCACAGATCGTGCCCGAGTTATGCATTGACGTGATTGATTATATTATCGAGCAATATGTCGAGCTTTTGTTTTAGTGCATGAAATTCGGCCATCAGTCTGACAGTTAGGTCAAAAGAGCTCTCAGCGCTGCAAAGTCTGGCTCCCCGAGTCCCGACGCCGCATCCCAGCCAGTTGCAGCTGCGTACCCTCCCTGCTGGTGCTCAGCAGTAGCACAGCCATTTATCGATCCTTCAGTGATGTCTTTGAACCCGCTTGATGCCACCTTGTTATCATACAAGAGAGGATTTAGGAATCCAAGGACTGGAAGGCCCTTCTTCAGACGGATGTCGTTCAGCAGCGCAATCATCGAGGCAACCACAGGCGTGGAAGCAGACGTGCCTTTAGCTGGCTGGGAAAAGTTCCCTCGTACTACAAGGAAATCAGTTCCAAGCAACGTGACATCAGGGTAACCCCGGCCGGTCGTGTTGAAAGTGTAGTAAGGAGTCGGATATGCCTCGCTTAGACTGGCCACGTAACTCTCGGCTGCAGCTTCTTGCCAAGAAGGCCGCTCAAAATAGTTTGAGAAACCACCGGAACTAAAACCCGCAGCGCCTTTCCATGCAGCAGTTGCCCCAACCGTAGTTACCCAGGGGCATGACGCTGGGAATGTGGGGATAAACCGTGGCTCTCCATCGGGCCCCTCACAATCGCTAAACCGCGTGCCTTGGGCGCCAGCATCACCGCTTGCAACAAGCACTGAGACACCGCGTAAAGCGAGAAGGGAGAAACGTTCGCAGACCTTGGTTGCGTAATTATAGGGGACTGATTGCTCATCGTCGGTGTAACTGATGGAGATAACCTGGGGAATGTTTTCTTGCTCCAGTAGGTGATCAATGAATTCTAAGTAAGGCTCGTTTGCGGATTCGCTAGCTGAAAGAGATATGTTTCCTGGTTGCTGTAGCGTGGGTGGTCGTCCTCCGACGGAATAGTAGGTCACGTTAAGCGGGCCAGTGAAGGCCGAGGTGTACTCCAGGTCCAGCATAGCCTCGAGGCCACTCGATTCGATTGTGTCCGGATTGCTGCCTCCGTTGACAGTTTCGACCGTGTACGGCGCCTGAATGGAAGGGTCGCTCAATCCATACTGAGAGATAAATGTAGTCCAATCTTCGTGACTTGGGAACTCTTCAAGAAAACCTGCAATGGCTAATTTACTAGCAGATGTTTCCAGCGGGAAATAGTCGATGTTGTATAGCTCTGTCAGATTTACTGGACAGTAATACTTTGAGCAGTCGAACGGTCCGGTAGGCAGACTATGTTGTCTCCGGTTCAACGTGTTTTCTTCAGGACGTGAAGTTGCCCTGCCAAAGAAATGGACAGTTGGATAGACATAATCAATATCTCCAGTTAGGCTGGAGGGTAAAGAATATGACTCCGCGCGTGCGATCATGTGCTCATCGTTGTCCACAGAATACATGTAGAAATTTGCGCCAAATAATGCTTCGGCTTGTGAGGCAGGTATGCGGATATCAAAGCCATCGGGGCTCTCGCGAACCACATTCACTTCGCGTTCGGTGATCCAGCGTTTTACACGCGCCCAAGACGCATCGCGGGCATTGTGCGAAGTTGATGCGCTGAGAAACTCCCTGAGCCCTGCCGCGTCAAAATGTTTTCCATAAAAAGACGAGCTCGGGTCGCTGCGAACGAGAATCTCCTTGGCATCAATTTTTCGATGCTCCTTAAGGGCAACTCGGAGCAAGAGAACGTGTCCTGGTGCTACCGCTCGAACAAGACGCCATTCTTGAGGGATTCGAGGAACTCGTTCATGCTCTACGAGATCACCAAGATATTCACCTCGAGTTTGAGGCAAGGAAGCAACAAACCCGGCGGTGGCAAGCAAAGATACCAAGGATAATCGCAGCATCTTGAATGATGCCCGACTGACAGGATTGAGAAAGTAAAGGATGAGACTCGAGTGCAGCCGAAAAGGGCGTCTCAGTAAACTAGTTCACAAAGGAACATTATAAAGCGATCATTCAAGAGCCATCGCGTATTCCCATGATGCATGGTTAACCGTCCGCAGAATCAAGCCTGCAAGTTCGTATCGCAATTCCAGAGTTAATGAAGGATGGATGATCAACCCGAATGTTACTCGTACAATTCTTGTTTTCTGTGGTTATCTACAGGGATTCATTGCCGTCTTTTCCGTAGCCCATCGCTGTTATGGATGGGGCGTACCGTTGCGGGCCACTTCCAATCGCAGCCCGGCCTGGGGACGTCAGGCTAGCCTCGAGTTATAGTGGCGTACTTTATGCTCCTCAGGTCTGCTCAGGCTACTAGCGCCGTACGATATGGTGAGAGATGCATTGACAGACAATCTCGTGTACGACACTAGACATGCATGTTTGCCGTCCAGAGGACTAATGCCTACGCTGTTGAGAAATACAGCCAGGGGCGAGATATTTCTCTTGCGACACGGACAGCAGGATCAAATTTAAGATTATCCGCTAGATTCGAATACCAACTCATCCCTAGGCAACGAACTCTTCACTTCATCTTGTCGAGGGGTTCTGAGGCCTAAGAGCAAGCCTTATTAGCGCCGGCACATGTTTTTTTTTTTTTTTTGAAAGCGGATCTCGTCTCGTTGTGGATGTCCCGAAGCACTTTCTGGAAAAAGCTCTCCCGTCACTTGCGTTCAAAGATCAACCCTGCCAAGGCGGGGAAGCCATTCTCAAGCGGCTCCATTAATACGAGCCCTGCCCCATACGGATCTGGCGGCTGGTATGGGTTCCTTGAAGCAAGGCTGGTACATGGAATACGAGCCAGCAGCTTTCAGTGTCCCCAACCGACGCTGCCATTGCCGACCTGATAATAATGGAGCCGCCAGTGCGGGTTGTTCGGTCCTGGTTCGACCTCCTTGTTAGGATACAACGACTATCGGGTATATAGTGTTGTAACCGACACCATTGAAGCGTTTTGTGCCAAGTGCTCCTCACTACTGACGAGGCGACTACTCCCACGCTTGTACCGTTTCTTTACCACGGGCTTCTCATCCAATATGGCTGCACTCACTGGAGCTGCCGGCACGGTGGCTATTCCCGTCTACTATCAGCCGCTAGTCGATCAGCAAGTCGTTGCCAACATTTCGTGGGGAACACCCGCTCAAGAGCCTATCCCAACAGTTATCGACACTGGAAGCTATGGTTACTGGGTATACGGTCCCAATGCCACCGTCAACTCCGGGTCGCCCTACCTAGGCGTTCTAGGACCATGCAATCAAACGGCCGAGCCCTTCCTCAACTGGCCAGAATCATCCACTCACCAGGGCCCCTATCCTAAAGGCGCTACTTTTGCCTATGGCGGTGGTGGTAAAATCCTTGACTGCCCGACTGCTGTCAATGATACCATGAACTTTGCGGGTTACCCGTCTGTGCCCGATGCCGAGGTTGCCCTTTGCAACTTTTTGCTCATCAAGGACCGAGCCACCACCTGCGACGGTGCGCACTACGACAAGAGCATTCTTGGCTTGGCTCCCCATGACGACTCCACTGGCCCGTTCTTCCGTGAGGGCCTGCGCGAGAGAGGACTCGTTGAGAACTCCATCTATTCTTTTTGGTTCGAGAAACTGCCCAATAATATCAACGATCCTCAATATGGTACACTCCTGCTTGGTGGTGCTCCCAACGATGTCCACGTTGGCGACATTGCCACAGTAAAACAAGCTGTGCCTGGCGAGAGTGGAATTTCTGGCCTGTATTACGTCGAGCTTCCGGAAGTTCAAACGGCTCCAATTAATGGAACAGGCAGCCCACAAACTATTCCGGCCAACATGCCATTCTCTGGTGCCATGCCAGATTGCCTCGTGGATACTGGCACATGGGGCCTGACTCTCCCAACAGATGAAGATGCCTTCTTTGAGGCTAGTGGTCTTGAGAAGGATTCTCCATTCGTTACTCCGCGCTACCCGGCTGCTTGCGCCGACATCCCCGCCAATGCCACCATCGACTTGAAGTTTACTGGTGAGGACGGCAAGGTCGCCACCATCAGAATACCATACCGCAATCTAGCCCAACACGAGGGACAGGTTCCCAACACCTGCTCCTTGAACCTGCAGCTTGGTGATCCTGGTTGTACCTTTGGAGGCACTTTCTTCACAGCCGCGTTGTCGATCTTTGATGATGCGGAGAAGACGATTGGATTCGCCGAGATACCCTTATAAGATAAGAAAGCCGCATAGATATAGTTTCAATGTAAAGATTATTGTCACATTAGTTGCATCACATTGCAAAGGACTATCGGAGATGTAAACTTGTCTGCGAGAATGATGGCACTCAAGGCCTATAGCCAAATATATCAATAATTGTATCGCATCTCGACCTATCTTCTTTCGAAGACACATTTTGAGATTGGTTCCCAGATATGTAAATTCGGAAACTACGTGTCAAGCAGCTATCTGATTTGGTGGATAGCCGATTCTAGACCAGACCAGTTGACGCGATAGGACCGAGTCTTTATGTTAATTAGACCCATCCTGGTAGCATGACTAAAGCGACGAAATGCCCATGGAAAAGCAGTATAAGCCTGGGGCAGGCAAGCGGAGCATGGGCATACTCTTATCATATGATGTGATGCTCAAACGTTCCTAGCTTAGCTACAACATCTCCCTAAAGAATCTAAATACTTTCGATTGTTATTTCCCAAAATAAACTCTGCTGATCGTTCAGATGCTTTGCAGATATTGTAACTGTATGCTATCAATAGGACAGGGAGCGGAGCTAGGAGAACGACGTGTCTAAGTAGGCGCGGTGGGAGTTTAGCATTTACTGCAGCGCTGCCTAGAACGGCATCCTTTCGCACCGTATTTCATGAGTGCTAGGGCCGTGAATGCTTGCTGGCACAGCTCTTTGCCAGGAGTAACTGTTAGCGTCATGTCCGCCATATCCCGAGGGATCAATGCTTTAGACTGAATCTACTATTGACGGTACGGGGGCATCACTTGGCATTCGGAGAAATAACCTAACTTTTCCAAGTATATGCAGAAATGACATGGCAAAACCCTTGTGGTACCCGCTTATGCATCTTAATCTTGCTAGGCTACGAATTTCTTGGGCATTTAATTAGCCTCCTCAATCCTACTATCACCACCAAAGCTTAGATCCTGCAGCTGAAACGTAAGTGCTCTGCGGCTGAGAATGAACATCCCTGTTCGCGCATGGCCAACCACCCAATCAACTCATTTAACAATCTGACATGTCCTGCTCGCTTGGGAAATTTTGTTTTGTTTTCGCAAAGCTTTTCTTCTATCATTTGTGCACCAACAAGGCTGAAACAGCCACGATACAGCCATGAAGTCTCCATCCTTTGCTCCCGGAACGCTGTTCCTCGTCTCCCTGTCGATATCCGGCATACAAGCAGAAGCGCCATCTCCCTTCAATCTGCTCCATGGCATCGGTCACGTCAACGTGGACACGTTCCTCCCATCCCAGCTCGAGTCGAGACCCCTAAAGCGCCAAAACTGTGGTGTCGGACAGACAGAGTGCGGCGATGGTTGCATGCCAATACTGGGAACTTGCTGCGAAGGTGAAAAAGGCTGGTGCGGCATAAACGACGTCTGTGTCGAGGACGGATGCTGCTCAATCGGAAGCATCTGCACCGAAAAACCAGGTGATTGTCTCGGCGATCTGGAGCCTTGCGGTGACGGCCATTGCATTCCTGCCGGGACTATCTGCTGCGGCGAGACGGGTTATTACTGCGATCAAGGGGAAACTTGTGCTTTCGAAGGATTTAGCCTCTGCAAATTGGGCGCGGCAAGTGACGGTACTCCTAGCTCTACCTCGACGACGCGCTCCTCTGCAGCAACATCGTCTTCTAGATCTGAGGTGTCTACCGCAGCAGCAACTACCACCGAATCAACAAGTGCCGATGCTACAAGATCCACCACGGCTACTGAGTCAAATGCCGCAGCCAATACCGAAGCTGCCTCAACAACCGCCGACACACCGGAAGAGACAGATGCGCCTGGCACGGCTCCGGGAACCTACATTTCCGGCTCAGCCATAATACTGTGCGGCTTGCTGTTCACATTTCAATTTGCATAAGAGTAAAGTACAACATTCTTTCCACCAGGCTTGTCCGAAACGAATCAGCTGCCATCCTACCTCTCGACGGACAGTATACTGCAGCACGAGACACGAGTAATGTTGTTCAATGCTATATTTCATGATACCCTCGGCCAACAAATGCGGGAGAAAGCAGGCTGCATTATCAGTGCAACACAAAAGGGACATGTTGTGTTGTAGCCGTGGCCCTCTGGAAAGTGTCATCAAGAGCTAGTTATCTTGGATTGGAGGTATGGCACTTGATTTCCCAAATACTATTATCCCGTGGATATAGAACTAGTTCGAGGTAATCTGCGGACGGACTTGAGAATAGCCTTCAATCAAGCCATGGTCAGCACAACTGCACAGTGCTCTAGGCTACCGTGAGTAGACCGTTGCAAAAATCACACGACCATAGCTACAAAGATTTCGAGAATTGTTTGGAATCACAGCCATACAAGAGACTTGATCTGTCTCATCCTGGTTCTATTTCACAGTGCTACATTTACCCGATACACATTTACTATAAGAAGCACGTAAAAATGCGCTCTCCAAACTCCGCATCCAAATCACATTCTATGGAAGCTTCCCGCTCAATTTGAAGTATACATTGTAGTTGATCCCATGGGCGTTGTAGAACGCGATCAACTTCCTAGCAGAACCGTTCACGGTAGCCGTGAACCTCACTCCGCTTGTGCCCTCCTTTCGGACAGTCGCCAGATCAATGGTGGGCACGGAGCTCAACGTCTCACTACCGTAATCGCCTGCCAGCACAAGAGGGCCCCAGGCCAAGGCTGCAACCGTGGGATCATCGTTGGCGGCAATCGTGTACAGCTTGAAGGGAGTCTTGATCACGACCTTGTCGTTGTTGGCCCACTTGCGGGTGATCTTTGCGTATGCGCCGGGGGTGATGGACACGTTGGCCTGTCGGCCGTTCACCGTGATGGTGGCGCCAGAGGTCCAGCCGGGAATGCGAACCGCGAGAGTGAACTCCCCAGAGCCCGTGATCGTGAGGGTAGAAGTCTCGCCTTCGGGGAAAGTAGTCGCCTGGTTGACTACAATCTTCTTCTGCGTCCAGTCCAGCCTCGATGGGGTGAACTGGTTGACATACAGCGTCTTGTCTGCCGTGTCGCGGAAATAAATGCTGTCAGCCAACTTGGTGAATGTCTCCAAGGCCGTGACTTGACAGCACCAGAACGAGTTATAGTCTGTGCTCCAAGTACCTCCTCCCCAGGCTGGGCCGACACCACGGGTGCCACCCGGCTTGAGCGACGTAAAGTACGTGATGTGGCCGTGGTTGCTCCTTGGGTCTTGAATGCCGATGAGGTGGTTGATCAGGGCCCTCTCGTAGAAGTCAAAGTAGCTCGAGTCGTTAGGGTCGACAACCCACAGTTCCCGCGTCAGCTTGAGCATGTTGTACGTGTTGCACGACTCGCACGTATCGGTGTTTAGGTAACCGGCAATGGCATTCGGGGGGCGGAAATGCTCGGCTTGACTGTTACCTCCAATGGCGTAGGTATGCTGGTTTACTGTAAAGTCCCAGGCGTTGCGAGCAATATCAAGGTAGCGCTGGGTTCCAGTGGCCTTGAACTCTCTTGCTGCACCAATCCACTTGGGAACCTGAGTGTTGGCATGCAGTCCGTTCAGCTGATCGCGGTTTGCAGCGAGCGGGTCAAAGACAGCGGCATGATCGAAGCGCTGGGCAACGGTAAGCCATCGCTTATCGCCCGTTTGGTGGTACACATCTGCAAGAACTTCATTCATGCCACCAAACTCAGTGCTCATCATGGTCTGCATCTGCTGGTAGCTCAACTTGCCCGTGCGGGTGTCGACCCAGGCAGTAAACTTCAGGAGAACGTCTTTGGCCTTTTCATCGCCGATGTATCTCCAAACGTCCAACAGCCCAGCGAGGGTCTTGTGCAGAGCATAGTAAGGAACGTTGCCATTGCTCAGTGTTCTGTTCTCGACCTTGGCAATTTCCGACTCGGGAAAGCCAGACAAGTATCCTGCGCCGAATCCGACCTGACCATTATTCGCCTGGCATTTGGCCAGCTCAGCAACAAAGTATGTCGCTCGGTCGCGGCACTCCTCATCTCCAAGAACAGCCCAGCACTGTGCCCAAGCCGTCAGGTAGTGACCTTGAGCGTGAGTTCGGAAGGGGAAGTCGGGGGCATCCCAACCGCCGTTCGTCGCAGCGCCGGCTGTGGAAAGGCCGTGGTTTCTGCGGAAATTGTAGAGGAGGCGCTCGCTGTCGACAGCAAGGAGGTAGTTGAGGGTGCGGCTTTGGCTGTCGGAGAAGCGACCCGGTCCGAGGCGGACTTGGCCGAGGTTGAATGCGTAGGCTGCGACGCCGAGCTCGTTGGATTGAGCAGAGGCGATGCCAGCAAGAGCGCTCAACGCGCCAAGGCTGGCAGCCAAAGCTTGCTTGGGGTTGAAGAACATCTTCAGGGCGTGCGTGGCAAGGCTCTTGGTCCCCTGTCGACGGTGAAGGCCTCGATTGAGTCGGCTGCATCGCCGTGCATTATATACTCATTTCTGTTACGTTGCCGCTCCTCTTCGATCACTCAGGAATTATTCGCTTTTCCGTCAATCACAATGTCACGTCGGATCGTCACTGGACCATCGTGACGTCGTATTCACGGTACAATACGCCATTGGCGCGGCAATTCTCCTCAGTCTCCACGTAACCCCGGACAAATCGTTCTAGCCTCTAGCTCCCCGCGACTCCCCCTCAGTGAGCTATATCCGTCGACTTTAATGCTTCTCCTTCTGGGGAAGCCTAACGTTCACGATACGACTCTGGTCCACCCGCAATGCCAATCTTATACCCTCTCCAATCACTACTCCTCTCCCACCGTAATGCCTAGGTCCGGTGGACCTGCATATGAGGGGAAGTTGGCGCTGTTACGACGATCGCTGCGAGGTTAAGTCAAGATTAGAAGTTGGCTCCCGCGAGTCCGGTGGGCTAATGCCTAAACACTCGCCTGTTGTTTTGCCGAGTAACCCTCCTCGCCACTTGTACTACCGGTATTGCAACATGGCTCTGAAATGCAGGGATTCTCCCAGCATTCATGACACGCTCGCTGCCATCTGCAAGATCATCTGCAGTCCCATGTGGCACCCTGACAGCCACCTACTTACGTATATCATCCATTTGGTTCATCTGCCAGCTTGGGGCCGGAGGCTAAGTCGCACAGGATGGAATATAGCTTGCAAACATTGATGGCATTGGCTCAAACATTATGATGATGGTGTCGTGAAATAACCGGTCAGCCGCCCTGCCGTAAGGGAAAAGAAGCTAATAGTAACAAGGCCACCCTTAACAAGGCCTCAGAATACATTCTCCTGGTGTAAGATTCCTATTCCTCTTGCAGATCGCGGTCCACTTCATGCCGTGCCAGTCGCTTCAGCATTCATTACAAGAACCAATTAGACCAATTGGACCTGACGGCTAGAGGTCAGATCCAGGGCCACAGTGCATGGGGCACCGGACTGTATACCAGGAGAGCGGATAGTAGCGAGTATATGAACATTTCTAAGCTGTTCATCCACTCTTTGCCATCCCCGTGTTTCATGCGGGGCCGCCGGTAATTGGCACTATCTTTTGTATGTGCCTGTACAAGGACACATTTTCCTACGCAAGACATGACGCTACAACACGGTTCAGAGCCCTTTGCGGCCCGCTCGCATAGGAGCACGCGTAGAGAGGCGCGTGTTAGGTCAATGTCAAGTGCGTTATGTAGTCTACTGACCTCGTGGCCAAAAGAGTCCCATTCTTCGAGTAAGCCATGCGCGTCACGCACTCTATTAGCAAGAAGATACAAATGGGCAGCAATCAACCTATGGTCAGGGTTAGACAATCTGCCCAAACCCACTATAGGGGATAACACATAGACGGTCGGAAGCCTCGGTGCACCCTCTTCCATTCTTGCGCGAATGTCCCAGCGGGCCTGTCCTCTAGGTCATCACAACAAAGGCGAGCCGTGATCTAGAGTCATAGATAAGTATCCCGTCGAGATTTGATCTAAGATACGTAGAGAAACGTGAGAAATGAAGATGGCGAGCGCTATGCGGGCTCAAACATATGGGCTATGTCAAGTAACCTGAAACAAGAGCCGTCTTCTACCGAGGAGGAGGCCCAGAGTGTGCGTATTATTGAGGCGCATAGGGCCTGTCTCATTTTATCCACAGCCAAGTCTATCTCATCAAACAGTGGCAAATTATCGCATTGTTCATCCTCAATTTCAGTTGGACGGATGCCTGGTCAGGATTGCGGTATAGTATACATCGTCGTGCCCCCATGGCTTGAGGCTTTGTTCCAGGTCCCAGTGCAGTTGGAAACCATGCTTCTTGTAGAGGTTTGTGGCAGCGTACCCCATGGCAGTCACCATGACGTCGATGCCAAGTCGATCGGCCTGCTCAAGACCAGACTTGACAAGCATGCTCGAGATGCCGCGCTTCTGGTGATCGGGACGAGTGGCCAAGTAGTCTAGTTCTATTGTCGGAAGATAGCAGTTTTCGTCAGTAACTTCAGTGGAACTATGCTCGGCTCAATTGCATGGCTAACGCACTCAAGTAGGGCCCCTCGGGAGTCAAGTCATCCTGCTTCTCATTGACGGGATCGTCCAACGCATCCATCTCGTCTTGGTGCTCTCCAAACGGCAGCTCTGCAGCATCAAACTTGTCCTTCAACCGCTTCTTATCCGCATCGCTAACAGCAGGCGTCTGGGCCTCGGTCCACTCCGTGGCACGCGACGACGGCATGATCCAGCGAGCATACCCCACAATATCGCCTGTGCTGGTGTCTACGACGACCTGATGTCGCCTCACCTCACGTTGCGCTACCAAATTATGCGGTGCGCGTTCCACCACCTTCTCCAGCACCGTGTCCTGTGACGCTGCAAACAAGATCCGCCACCATGTCTGCTCCCAAAACGCCAAGACGTTGTTCTTGGCCACGCCGGCCGCGTCGTCGACTGTACAGCCCTGTTGCAGTTTGTAAGACATCGCTAGGTAGTTATGTGCCACAACCGTGTCCAAGCCTTGGTTGACTTCGAGTTGCCACAACTTAAAATGGCCAGCTCAAACCAGGCTCTGATATCGCAAAAATAAAAGCCCGAAAGTGCGTGGCACCAGTGACTTGGACAGGCGACAACTATTGGGTCCCGCTAGCAATTTTTTACTGTGGGGTCAAACAGGGTTGGGTGCATCAGAGAGAGCGGACAGGGTGCCCTTTATACTGCTAGCTGCGTGCTAAAGCAGATTGTTATAAGTCTTTGACTTGCTAGGAAGAACATGGCTGAATCAAGTAGCTGATATTGGTGCAACCCAAGGGTTTGATGAAGGAAGAGTAGCTGCGATGGCACAACCTGAGTCATCGAGCATCTGTGTATCGCAAACTTACATGAGTGATGTGTAGCTGTAAGTACTCCCATTGCGTATGGACACATAATAAGATATGTAACATCAAGCACGTCACTCTAAGGATGGATAGCGTCCACGCGATTAAGGGCCAGTTTTGATCGTCGACTTGTTCCGTCTGCGAGCAGTTATATATCATGCAGAGTGCCAATTAGTCACGCCATTTAGATCGCCAACAAGGCTCTGTGGATATGTGATTTTGCGATTTTTTGTTCTGGAAAGAGTCACGAATGGGCCATACATAAGCCAAGGGGAATCGTGCATGAATATGGCATATCGTTGACCTGGCGTTGTCTTACTCCATGGCTAGGTTGAATATTGAGATATAGCCACGGCTGGCCATCATCAATTCGCGCGACGATACACCTGCTTCACAAATCCAGCTTATCGAGTGCCTTTGATGTCCACGTTAGGCTTGGCAGACGGAATATCAATATCTGCATTCACTGCCTATCTGAGGTTGAAAGTCATGGATTTGCGTTGATCTAGCAGCTCTCCGTCCATCACCCCATCACAATAAGCCTCACCAATAAAAGTCCAAGTAGACATCCCTTCCGATGTTCCGCTACGTCGCAATATGTAAGGTACTGACCCTCCATAAAGGATTGAGACTACATCGCCCACTCTCATGGTTGGCGGACCGAGACCTACGTAGCCATTTCTTGTGAGATAGAGCTTCCTTCCAGTATTCTGCCACAGACCGTCGGTATAAATGCGCCACTCGCGGCTGTTGAAGAGATCTGGGTCAATCGCCAGGCTTTTCAGTGTTTCCCTCGATATTTGTCTTTGTAAATTAAGACCAAACACCAAATAATGGAGTCGCCGATACATATGAACTATTAGGGCAAAAACTTTGAAGAAATAGCGGATTAGGTCAAATGGAGATCGTGTGGCGATACTAGCGGGCCGTGCACCAATGTGCAGTTGACCAAACTTGTAAACGTCTCTGTGTACCGCAATTAGCGTCTTCGATGCTTGAGTGTCCACGGCCTTTATCAATAGTTTTCTCACTGAGAAGCTAGCATCTGAAAGTCGAATAGCGGCTAAATCGTCACCAGAACGACTCGACCGGACAAAATCGGTAACTTCGTCAAAGAAGGCCTTCACGGAAGTCCAGTCTAGTGATCTCACATAGTATACCTCGGTGTCAAGTTGGGTGCTCTCATGACCCACGCGCGTTATCTCATCAACCGTCACTCCGGGTAATGATATTTGACGGGTTGCGACATCGAAATCTATTCCATGCCGCCTCGGTCCTCCTGCGTTGAAGATGCGTAGAGCCAAGCCTTCGCATGCGAACGGATTCTTGAGGGGCATCGACCAGTCAGGAACCCAGGACGGCAGGTCACGAATTATCTTGGGAAATTGAGAAAACAAAAGCACGTCCACGTTCTGCTTCAAGAAGAGGGCAGCCGTTGCAGTCAATGTATGCCCTGCATCTTTGTAAGAGACTTGGATGCCCTGAAGGCTTTGGGGGTCAGCGAGCCCCATGAGTCCAAACAATCTGTCCACCGCCACCGTGGCGCCAATTTTGGGCATGTCGTCATTCACCGCATACTTGATGACAATGTCGTATATATGCTGCCGGGAAGTGCTGGCATGAACAAATTGGCGATCTTGGTGAAGTGCAGAGAGGTTCTTGTTCCGCACAATGATTTCCCTCCGTTTACGCGCTTCTTGCCGGGACATGAAAACGTCGGGGAGTCTGAGCACGGTAAAATGGTAAAACATGACACCAGCTCGGAAACAGGTCAAACACAACGAGCGCGAACCACAAAGCATGGTCACTTGCGGTGCGAGGCATAGCTCTTGAATGGTCCAGAGTCGATTGAACCAACTTCTTCGAAGCACGTCGAGAAGGCCGTCAATGGGATATTGGGCGCCAAATTGCCCAAGGAGCGTTAGGATATCATCACGATGACCACGGACATTCTCGTCGACTTCAAGGCTTTGGTTTCTGATAGCCTCGGTGACTGGGAGCATTTGGTCAGATGTGAAGTTCATGACTCGTCCCATGACACCATTGCCTTCTCCACAAATCTGATGGGTGTAGTCGAAGTATCGATTGGACTGTCTAGTTTCTGGCCCAAGCCACACCAGGACGCTTGCACAATTGCTGTAGATATCGCGCATCAAAAGGACTTGGGAGACCTTTTCCCCTTCGTTTGATTGGTCGATGCAGATCTGATCCACAAACAGCAATCGGTTTCGAGGGAGGCTACGTAGAGCCAACTCAAGTGGCCGATGGACCGGAAGTTCACGAGCGCCATCCGGTGTATCGACAATCAGCCGGCGGTCGGGTGCTCGACCAGCGGGAACACCCCAGACGTAGGAAAGGGCATCATACACGCCTGCACTCTCCACAGTCGTCGTTTCTATCTCAATGTGTATGGTCTGCTGGAAAAGCGATGCGACGGGCGGAAGAATTCGTATCAATCTGAGGGCGCGAGAACTGTGGTTGATGGAAGTATAGCAGTAGGGTTGCTGCTTGGAAAGATGACGGCAATGCGTAAAAGTACTCATGGTGTTTGTGCTCTAGCTACGAAGGGGGCTGGCTCTTGGAAGCAGGATTTATTGCTGACTTGTTCCAATAAAGTAAACTGGGTGAGTTGCGGACTGGTTGAATCGGGGTGAGTTCAAGCGACTGGTTTGGTTGCTATTCATTCTGCGTGCCTTTTTCGAAACGAAAGCTTTTCGGATTGATTTGGCCGCCCCCCGCTCGGAAAAATATCAATAACTGCATAAGGCAGACTTATTAGACGCATGGGTAATATTGCATGGCTTTTCCTGTAACGAAGTGCTGAGAGAGGCGCACTGATTTGCGGCTGCCGAGCGGGGCACACAGCGAAGAGGACTCCTATAAGCGTGCCGATGGTAACAGACAGAATAAGTTACTTGCTGAGCGGGCTGGTCAGCCAGAGACTCAGGCACATTGGTTTGGAGTGGATCCTTGACAAGCAACAAAGGCTCAGTTGCTGAGAAACACACATGCTGGAGTCGGTTCAAGAAAAGTTTACGCAGTCACTGGCTGGTCTTGCATGCATGGGGGAAAAGAACGAAAGAGAGAAAAAGAAAAAAAAAGGAATACAGATGATCTCAGATCAGCTGAGTCTCACAGTTCCGAGAACTTTTTGGCGCCTTTTATTGCCAATATAGACTCTGATGCATGGAGCTGGGCAGCAGTGAAATTGAAAGGCTTCGAATGACTCTTTCTCCATCAACATCATATGGTTTTACAGGCCTAAGGCAATTGAAATCAGCCTCAAACCCTCCGTAGACAAGCCAACTCGCAAATCAAAAACAAGGCTGGGGTTCAGTTACGTCGGCGACGCCCGCTTGTACTCCTCCCTCCCACTCGCATCACCTCATCTAGAACCATCCAAAACATCCAAGACTTCAGGTGCTCGTAAGCCCATCGCCTTGTCGATGCAGGGGTGGCCGTGTATCCGACTAGCCAAAGGCCAGCGATAACCCCAGATACAATGCTTCTTCTCAGTAGCTCGCTTGGCCCGAATTCAGCTATCCATAGGAGCATTGCCTCGCACAGAACGCACGGCCAGTAATTGCTTGGGTGCCAGATAAAACCCCACGGCGCTTCTGCTTCTACACGGCCGTTTCGAATGACCGAGCCACCAGAACTGGAGATGACTATGGCGAGTGGTCTAGTCACACCTGCGATACGCCATTGAAAGTAGCTTGCTAACAGCAGGGCGATACCGGCGAAGAGACGATCGAACAATGCGCTTCCTTCAAAGTTCAGAACCCAATAGATAGGTGTAAAGGGAACCGAGGCAGTATATAGAAGAACGATTAGAAGTAGTGCCGTGAACTGACGAGCAAGAACATTGCTTTTCCCTGGGGGCCCGGACCAAGTGTTATATGGAGATGATTCGGGACTGCGGGGGCCCGAAGGTCGTGGGTCTTCAAACTTTGTCATTCTCCCTCCTTTTTCTTATGTTTTATAAGGATGTAAGGCTCCCTTCTATCCCGCAGCTGTGTGGGCAAGACAACTTTGGGGGTAGTTGATTCAGGGCTCCGATAAAGCGCTGATGTAAATGTCGAAGCTTGGAGAGAGTGCTGATAGCTCGCAAAAAGGCCAACGATGTCCATATTTGTACCTGGGCCTTTTATGGGGGCTGTTGCCTAATTGGCGCTTTCTGTCTATTTTCGAAACGCTTTTGACAAGGATCCGCAGGCAATCCATTGGCCCCCAAAAGAGTAATCGGCCTACCACGAGAACGGGCTATTAATGAAGACACGTTTACTTGTTCTTGGGAATTGCAGGATCGGAACCCAGCAAGAGCGTAAGACGGCCGAAGACTGCGCCTCCATGAACACTCCATCGAACACTGCTTCGGAGTCTCATGGCAGTCATTTGCTGTAAGCCGTGATATAGTTTGCGGGCATGTAAAGCCTCCGTGCGAGATGTAAAACAGCCGAAACAAAACGAACAGGCGCTTCTTGCCTCACCAAATCACCTGCCAAACCTTTTAATTATTTTCTTGCTAGGCATAGAAAGCAGCGATGCATCCCCGTTGTTGGATGCGCACACGCACGACCTGGTGAGAAGATTGCCTAGTTGGTATTCCGAAGGCATCTGGACGATGTTACTGCCGAAACATTATATTCACACGAGAGCCGATAATAAACGCGACTATATGCAGCGAGTCAATCAATAGACAGCGTTTCATTTCTTTGACATTGATTGACAGTGTCAAGCAGGTACCCGGAGTGAGTGAGTGAGTAACACGGCGTTGAAAGTGGCATCTTGACAAACAGCCATAATAATAACCGAGCTTTCGCCGCCGCAGAGCTGCAGCTGCACCTCGGAGGAGTAAATGATGGGCATCAAAGTCTCACAGTGGCAAACGGGAAACGTAGAAATTTCCAATCGGCGCTGGATTCACTCAACACCATTCCACCCTTTTCATCCTGCGCCAAGAAACGCAACGATGCGCAAGGATCAGCAGCTGAGCGACGACGACCTGGAGCCCCTTGTGGACACGACCGAGGCGCTGAGGCTGCGGTCCAAGCGCACGGAGCGCGCGCACAAGAAGCAGGGCCTCAGGGCCAAGAACAAGAAGCCCAACCGCCGGCAGATCAACATCCTCAACCTGCCGCTCGAGCTGACGCTGTACATTGTGGAGCTCCTGCGGCCCAGCGACGTCCTCAGCCTCGCCCAGGTCAACCGGGAGCTGCACCGCTTCATCGCCGCCGAGGAGTCGAGCATCGCCGCCGCCATCGGCCGCTGGCGCTACGGCTGCCTCGCCCGGTGCTTCCGCCTGCCGGTGCTCATGGACGACGTCGACCCGGCCATCCACGCGCCGCTGCAGCACGAGGAGCGCCAGGAGCTGCTGGCCATCCACAAGAAGCCCTACCAGCACGCCCAGCCGCCCGACGCGACGCGCATCTGCACGTGCCTGACTTGCACCCTGCGCTGGTCGGCGCTGTGTATCGCCGTCGACTTTGCCCACTGGCAGGACCACCTCGACGGCGGTGAGCCCATTCCCATGATCCCCCGGGGCCAGCAGCCCGAATGGAACGAGGACCGGCTCGCCATCAACGCCGACAAGGTCTGGCGAGCCCTGCGCCGGCCGCTGTGGCATGTCCGCCTGCTCGAGGCCCATCTCGCCTCGACCGTCCGCTCCATCCGCCGTCACGCCGCCAACCGGGGGAACAAGCGCCGCCGCTTCGCCATAAGCCCGGCCGACGCCGCTTCGGGCACCGACGCCTTCCTGGAGCGCTACGGGCCCCCGACTCTCGACTTTCCCTTCCACCGCGACGCCTACTACATGCTCGAGGCCTACCTGCCCAACCGTGGCTGGAACGGTGACACGGGTCGCTGGATGTACGTCCCGGCCGAGCAGCACGACACGGACCTCCAATTCGTCGTCATGTGGGCGAAGCGAAGGGCTGCGCGCGAGGCTCAAGAGTCTTTGGAGGTGTCCAAAGCGTAAATCAAGCCGTGATCACACTAACAGTGTTTGGGTTATGCCCGCTCAGGATGACGGGTCTTTGCTCTCATGCCTCTGCGATGCGCAAATCTCGCCTTCATCAGCAACGATGAAATCGCCCCATCCCCGGAAATAATTGATTAAACTTCGACTCAAACGTCACCTTTCTCGTCTTTCAGGACCCTGAAACTTTGTATAGCTGACCACTCGCTACTCCTAACCTGAGATCAGCGGGTGTACGAAAGCTCATAGCCGATGACGATAACTAGGCACTAGAATTCCGCCTTGGTACGACCAGGCCAGCGCCACTTGCGACGAGCTGAGACGCCGCCCCACAACGCCCTTGAAGATGCCGGCCCATCCTTGCCGCTGAAGGGTAGTATTGGCGTCGTCTGGTTTGCCGTCCGCCCGCAAGGCATTCTTTCGGCTGGGCGACTAATCAGCTTCAAAGCCCGGCACTCCTGTACTGGCCAATATAGGCTCATTTGCCTGCTCGATGGAGAAATCATGCAGTCTAGATACCGTGTTCATGTTCTATTGCCACAATGTCCATGTGAGTCGAATTGTCAAGAATCTTAGATCAAACTGTCTAATTATTAATCAGTCCATTGAAAACGAAAATCGCCATTCGCGATGTTTGGAGCAAAGAAGATGGCGCCACTCAGGTTGCCATAGCCAATGTTCAAAGGATCCTCGGCCTGCCAATCACTTGCGACCCTGACTGGGCTTTGCTCTCTGCGCAACTCGCTCAATCATACCCAGACCAAGCCAACATGGTGTCTGTAATTTCCTCCATCGTCCAAGTATGGTTTGACGCTATGGCTACGCTTCTCGACGGTAGTGCTTCCGAGGATTGGATTGACGCGCTTCTCGAGACGTTCAAAACCGCACGTTCGGGACTACGAGTTTTTCTTGATGTAAGCCCACTGACCTGCTTCAAACTCACTTTGGGTGCTTCATTGCCACACGATGGCCGTCACCCTCGCATCCAAGATACACCTACTGACTACCGCTACAGGTAAAAAAAGGCAACAGTCCATCAACACGTTGGGACAGTACTCGTGGCGGCTTTATACTTTACATTCCACAAGAAGCGATCCGTGATGCTCGTGACTTCATCGCGAGCCTGACTGATCAAATCCTCACCACTGTTTCGGATCCTGCAGCATACGACGAGTCGAGCGTTGTTTTCAAGGACCAACCTGACGGTGATGGCTGGGCTGAAGTGAGCGGCGGCTCGTCGAACGTCGTTCTTGAGACGCTCAAGATATCGGACAGTCCTTCGACAACGTCTGCGCCAAAGCCGGCCATTTCATATCTCCCCAACCCGGAAACGATGGCCAGGCCAGACGAACTTCTGTCACGGCCGCCGTATCACTTACGAATCTTGACACTCGGCACTGCCTGCGTTGAGATTCAGTGCAGCCACAGCCTCACACTGGAAACACTACATCGTTACTTGACGAAATGGTGTCGTTCCAACATTAACACTGCAGACAAGGTATGCTCCCAGAAGAAGCAGCTTACGCCGACTCGTTCTTGAGAACAACCTGCAACACCAGGCCTAGTCTAGTAGAACGGCACAAGTGGCTGACATGATATCTAGTTGCCTCTACTCAGCATCAGGCTTCATCATGCTTGTTTCGGCCTCGGCGTCACATATGATCGACTGACGCTGACCACTGAAAAGCGCTGGGGCGAGGCGATCACGATATCACCGGCAATCATCTTGAGTCTTGTGGAGGGCCAACTTGGCTACGAGAAGGTTTTTCAGAGCGCAGATACCTGGCATTTCAGACGGGATGTAGCTTTCAAGCGTTAAAGTCCCAGTGTATTTATGAAGAACAAATCCATAGATCCATTTCCAATATTAAACAACTTGAACTATGGCTTGGACGATCCCCGTTTCCTTAGCTCGCTGGGCACTCGTTAAAGTATGCATAAGACTTGGAGGTCGTCGGCTCAATGTCGATGTAATCAGCTCGCTTCCCAGCTTTCGGGTTGACGTTGGCAAATTGGACGCATGCTCCTCGGCACACCCCAGTGGATGTCTGTCCATTTGGGGTCCAAGCCCAAGTCTGGCCAGTGGCTGGTACACCGTTGTTCGTCCACGCTTCCACTGCGCCAGTAAATTGGTCCACCCTGTTGTGAAGTCTTAGCAAAGTACGTGGAATGCCCACTAGATGTCTTACCAAAGGAAGTCCCACAGCCCGTCGCCATTGATATCAGCAAAACGAATGTTCTCGCGCTCTTTGTTGGCAGCCTAGGTAGGTTCTGTGTTAGCAATGGGCATCGAAATGAACGAGTGGGTGGCGTCAAGAAGACATACCGGTTGAGTTCTGCCCTTGTTGATCCAGATACCGGTCCTAGGAGGAGTATTCACAGGGCCTGGGTTCAACCATATGGCCGCCGTCGCGTTGGGAGCTAGGCAGATGTAATCCATCTTCCCATCTCCATTGAGATCCGGAAATCGCACACCCCGAATGTCGCATTTGCCAATGTTGTTGGCGTTGAACACGATTCCCCGGTCGGTCCACTGGTAGTTCCCAGGGCTAAGGTTGTTCTCCCACATGCGGACGCTGCCATCCACGCTAATGTGCAGCAGGTCGCACTTTTGGTTCCCAGTGAAGTCGGCGAGCTGGATGTACGGACGCGTAACACCATTCTGCTGCGCACTGGAGCCGTTGTTGATGACGACCGGGTCGCCCCATGTGCCCCCGTTATTGGGCCACAACGTTAGCTCGCCAGCGTCGGAGATCCAAACGTAGTCATCCGTGCCGCGACCATACATGTCGCAAAACCGAGCGCCGTCACCTTTCAGAAACTTACCGCCGGAGCCTGTATTCCTGAAAAGGGTGGCATTTCCGTCGGCATCAGTCACGGAGTAATCAGCCCGTTTTGAGTTGTTGATTCCCAATCGGGGGAACGTGACCTGGTCTGCTTTAACCATCTGGCCTGCGACACGGGTTAGTATTGGTCAATCTGTCATGCCAGCTCGTAAATGGCGTAACATGATCACAGGTGTATGCACTCGACGAGGATCAGTTCTCAAAGAGGGGGGTTGTCAAACTTGCCGTTGATGTCGCCAACTGTGAGGTGAGTTTTACCCCGATTCGTCCACAGTGGCCTCAGCGAACCTCTTGCATGGCCACGATAGTTGATCCAGGTAGTAACCTCGCCGCCGGTATCACTTACTATCAGCCAATCGTCTCGTCCATCGCCATTCAGGTCAGCCAGCCGCCAGTTCACACGCTTGCCGTTCCCGCCGCCATGGAAGACGTTGCCGAGGGCTTGCCAATGCGTTGGCCATCCAGGCGTGGGACCGCCGTTCCGGTAACCGATGACTTCCTGGCCCGAGTCGGCCAGCAGATAATCAACTCGGCCATCTCCATCAATGTCGCCAAGGAGCACATCTGCTTGCTTGTATCCTGCGACAGGATCTCTGATGCTGACGAATTCTCCCCAACCGATTTGACCAGGAGTACCACCCAGATTCTTGGAAGCTCGCAGTCCACCATTGGAAGTGATGCAAATCATGTCATCTCGCCCTACTTCAGGTCAATGATATGCCAGATAAAATTGGTGGACACTCATACCATCACCGTCCACATCACCCCACTCGAACAGTTCTGAATCGGCACAAAAAGAATCCAGCGACTGGACACTGTGCGCATCCTGGAATTTGAGTGCCTCTGTGGTAGCCGAGTTGAGCTTGATGTATAATGCTGCTTTGCCACCAGGTCCATTACGAAGAATAAAGGTGTAGTCATCTTTGCCATCTCCGTTAATGTCAGCCCAGCGCACACGCCTGGTGTCTTGAATAATTGCTCTTCCATTGATAACCTGGCCCAGACGCTCGCTTTTGTGCTGGTATAGGCCGTCGTCCGACCCGGAACCCTCGTGCAGGAGGTGCTTGGTGATGATGGCGTCTTTCTTCGCACACGTGTTGTTGCCTCCCACGATTTGACAAGCGGGCTTCTCGAATGTGGGCGAGGGAGCAGACATGATTGGATTGTCTCTAAACATGGCGTCATGGCTGTTCACGATGGCGCAGTCAGTTATTCGTATTTAGAGTTACGCACCAAGCCTAGCACACTCAAGGGGTAAGCAAGGGACGCACAAGACTTTAGCCAGCTTGGCATATCCGTTATTGTTCAGGTGGATGCTATCCGCAAAATCGGCCGCCTGCAAGGTCAGAGTCCCGAAAACGTCGACGAGGCCCACCTGCTTGGTAGCATACTCGGCAACAGCGTCGCCAAGCATCTTATTCATAGTTGCGAGGCATTGGTTTCTGGTGCCTTCTTGCGTTTTGTGTTGTAAGCCCACCAGGATCATTACGTTGGGGTTCTTAGCAATGAGCTCATCGAGAATTCCCTTCATCTCAAGTACAGGATCTTCTCTCATGACTCCTGATGATGGACAGTTGTTCGTTCCGGCGTAGACAATGATTAGATTTGGCGCATACTTCCTGAAACCATCAGCCTGAAGCGTGCGATCTTTGACCTGCAATTCATGAGCATTTTTAGTCTGCGGGAAATGCCACAGTAGCTTTGGATACCATTTGCAGTGTGTCACCACCGCGGCCTGCGTGGCTTGCTTCCGGCAACGGGCCATGGCAAAAGGGGCCGTTGAAGGTAATCTCATAGCCCTGCTGACTCAAAAGGTCGCGCAGTGGTTTTCGATAACCGTCCTTTGGTTGTGAACCGGTTCCTTCAGTGCTCGAGGACCCCAGGCCAAGTAGTCTAATTGAACGAGTCACGGTTCGCTTGGCGACAGAAGACTCAATCGCTCGTTTCAGATTATCAGCTTCCAGCCCCTGTTTATGGGCCTCAGATATGCCAGGAGGTGTTGGGGGAAAATAACCAATAGCCGGTAGAGCAACTGCGTACCGTTAGCCCGAAAACTAGTTTGAAGACAGCAGTACACCCACGATGAAAGAGAAAGAGTAAGAAAGTCAGCCAGTTGCTGGAACGGTCCGAAATTGATGGCCGCATCGCGTCGCATTTTCTACGAGTGAATGTGTCCTCCGACTGATAATCAGACCTCTCGGCATTCCCAGGCCTTTATACTCCCATTCGGTTATGTGACAGTGGCTTGTTCAGCTCTCAGGTGGCTATGCGGAAATGACGGAATGCAATTGAATGCCTGTCTGGCCCACCTGCAACGAGCATGGTTATTTTTTGGTGTGCATGCTTCTCTCAGCTCACGAATCAGCCTATGCTCCATTTTCGGTAAATGATCTACCCGGCTGTTCTTGTATGAATCAACTATTCCCGAGCGTGCATGAATCGAGAAATAGAGAGGACACAAGGAATAGCATATCTCACAATACATGTTTAAAGCTTGTTCACAACACTGATTTTTGACGAAGTGCGCACATACGGCAGGCACTGGCAGACCATGCTATTTTACTGCAAATAAATACGCTCGTCATCGAAACGAACTCGGCCTCACTGGTTTGCGCTGAAACTTGAAAAATCTACCATAGCGTAATGGGATCATCTTGTACGACACAGGAAGCCATATCATCTCAACCTTCAATAGATGAAACCCGTGCCCGGATAAAGCATTCAGGGTAGGCAGAATGCAGACGAGGGCAGCGGTGCAAAAGCACCGTGTCTAGCTTGTCTTTTAGTTCCACCAATTAGATCGAACGACATTCCGAAACATTGTCACTCTCCCACACCGACGACAACACGCGTATTGCCATTTTACTTCGTTACACGGACGTTATAAACACAGCGACGGCCCGTCTTACATTGGGCTACTTAAGCACGTAGTCTTGTGTAGCTTGTGGTGCTCTGTGTTATACGCATAGTATCCGATCGTTGGGATTGTTTTGAACTGCTTTTTGAAAACACCAAAATTTCACAACTTTCCGCATCGATCCAATCTGCCTAGCTCTAGCAATCTCTGCCTAAGCGATCGCCTTCGCTACTGCAGGGAGGTGCTAGACATTACCATTTTCTAGGCGACTACATAATCATTCCTGTTGCACAACTGATCTCCCCTTTGATTTCATGTTGCCAAATCGGAACCGTGCCAGGGACCAGACATCAGGTGTAATATCTCATCTTAACGCTGAAAAATTTGCACAAAATGATTGGCGTGGCGGTGCATTTTGTCTCTAACGCACTGGCCTTCCTACTGGGTGATACCACACTAAGAAATCAAACATCTGGAATTAAATTCGGATCTGCAGCGATGGAACGAGAGCTCTTGCACGTAACAATATCATGTGACACCAAGATTTGACCCAGGGTCACTCTTGAAAGGTCGCTTCTGTACCTAGGGGAGGCCTTTCAAGGGCAACGACTCTCTATGGGCATTATTTGGAAAGCATGTTGCTTGAACCTTCACATCTGGTTTCTGCTGATTTGAAATAAAGTGCGAAAATTCTGTCGATACTAAGCTGTAAAGTTTTCTCCTTGTGTCAAATAAACTCAATGATAGTTGAGGTGCCTCTAAAAGAAAGCACGTGTCCACGCACCAACCGGTACAGCCAGGATATACTCCAGCCCATGGGTTGGGCGTAATCTAGACCATGTGATCCTTGAATAATTCAGTAAGGATAAGAGCGAGAATCCTCAACGACATATTAGCTTGAAGTTACAGTTGTTCGTGTAGTTTTCCAGCTGAGACAGTAGGCTGTGGGAGGAGTCGAATTGATTGTGCCAGCTTAGAAACCTAGTTTTTAGATTTAGACTATTGAGCCGGAGTATAATCGCTATACTACAGGAACAAACCCCCATCTGGGCTTCGTGGCGGAGCTAATAGCATAGCCAGGGGGCCGTTACATGTCAGCCCTTCTCCTCAAGTAGCCCATCATTTTTCCACCCGACCTCCGAAATTGCTGCTCCGAGCACTGTTGAAAACGCAGAGGCTTCTTTTCCTCCGCTATATAGCTTCAGTAGTAACAGGGACAAATAAGATCTGGGTTGCAGCGGAAAATGTAATACTACACAACATTTGAGACCATGGGCTTATCGTTAGCGAGAAGCATTGCCCGCTTTGCGTACCTTTAAGCACATGTTCCAGCCATGCGTAGCAGATTACCCAATCTAAATTCGTCGAATGGCGTCAATAGTAACACCTTACGTGAATCAGTAGGCCGGCCTCAACTAGCCGACCATTCTACCGGGACCGAGTCCAGTGGTACTGCTAGCTGGTGCCAACTTATCTTGGACAACTGTTCCGAAACCACTTAAAAATCTGCAGAGAAACCGTAGCTAGCGTGTTCTGCCCAGAGTGCTCCGTTTCAAGCGGTACCACAGCGAAGGCTGAGAAGCGGAGGTGATAACTCTCGATGTCCACTGTAGTGGCCCCATACTTAGCTTTTGGTAGTTGTTGAGTTGATTTTTATTGGCTTGTAGAGAAACCTTGTGTAGGCAAATTTGTTAGGTACTAAAATTAGTGTCGCGGCGTAGTGGTATCGTATCCGGTAACTCAGGTCTCGACCTGCAGAAACGATATGCAGGCCAAAAACTAGGCGAGCTCTCGGGAACTCGGAGTCGATGGTTCCCTGGGGCTGAGATTGGTAATAGCGCTTGCGTGTTGGATGAGAAGGACAAAATCAATACCTAGCCAAGCCCTCGCAGAGCCATTAGACTAAGCAAATGGCCTAGAACGTGGTCAACATGTATGGCAGATTTCTATTGTTTGTGTGCTGTTAACATGCCTCCTGTGCTTGGGATGGTGAATTGCGTCAACTTTAACCCTCGAGTGACAGCCAATCCGATAAGGTTGAGCTATCCCATCTCAAATTTGCCTGGGGGGTGACCACGATTCGGTGGCGGAACCCTTTGGGCTCAACTCCGAATTGCGTGGGCACAGACTATCCCCGCTCATTCGAGATGTGAAGGAGATACTGACAGGAGGGTCCACTAGTCTACTTTCACCAGAGCTGGCGAATCACAAGGACCTCAATCTGCAGCTTGGTTGCTGAGAAATTGACCATTAACTTTAAAGGCTGTGTGGATGTTTTTTTAATGCTTGAGATCACAAACACTGGGTTCGAGGCTGCACAATGCATTGGTGTATTGCCTTACTGGGTGTTCTTAAACGCCTTCTGGTGTAGGAAGCTTGCCTGCAACAGGTAACAGTTGATGTATGTTGACAGAACCCCCATGTACGGTCTAATTTCACCCTTTGGTGCGTGGTGATAAATGGCGTCGGCCCCATCCCTCAGCGCCTAGTGTGAAGGGATTCCTCTCGCCCACATGGAGAAGCTTATGGAGAAGCGGGGGAGCCGAGATGACACCGGCTTGCAACGTATTGCGGGGAAGTTTAGATCTTCAGCTGTGCATCCACTTGAAGATTCAGGGCTGCGTGGTGATGGGTTCACGTATGCCGTGCTAGGAGGCCTCGCTCGTATACAAGCTCTGTTTACCGGACCGAAAAATCATGGCCGCGGTCTCTCGCGGCCCAGACTCACCATGGTGCAATGATCATTGTCAATCACGCTTGCCAATCTAAGAGTAACGGGGTGGTTTTCGTAGTGTGTTCCAAGAGTGCCACGTTCCAACTCGCCTTCCTGCTACGCCGCCAAGTCAGTAGCCGGGAGCGGCAGATCAACTTTGACACCCAAGAGACCGCTTCGTTTGGCATCTAGTCGAGTACCAAACACAAATCGCTTACTTTTCTGTCAAGTGCGAAGTCGGGGCGCCCATGTGGCTTTCTAGTAAAATCAATTGCTTTGGGTTCTGGATTCAGATCCAGGCAGGCGGTGCCAGCCCGGGAAGTAGTTTAGTTAGCAAGCAATTCGTGCAACTATCACAATGCAGTAAGATTAATAGGTTCGATAAAAACTATCGAAACTCTCCGAATTGTTTTGGTAAGAGAAACTCATTGATGATCGTGTCAATATGGAGATGCCACGACGTGGATCCGGGGACTCGGGAGTCCTAGACCAGCCGCTCAGCAGCCTTCAAACCCACTTGGGATGCAGTTTTTGGTCTAGCACCATGCGGTTGATCTACGGTTTCCTGGCCAGGGGGCCAATCTGGTTAGGGCATTGTGGCTACTGGCTTTCCTAGTGCAACACATCCTGCCCCATTGAGCATTACGGCTACAAACTTTGCCTCTTCCGTGACGCCTGCGTCACAACTCCTCGATCCATCATCGCCAGTGTCCACAAGTCGGAACTACCACTCCGAGGCTGACGGCAACAATGGTGAATGTGGCAGCGGATCCATGCGAATACCATTGCTTGCAAGCCTCGAACTGCCCATATTGCGCCACTGAACGGTTGGGTAGAGGGCGTTGAAATCACCATGTGGCGAATCTTACACACGCGCTGCGGCTGTAGGCTTTGAATGACCCTTGCCATTGACCTCAACGGCCTTTCCGGAAGTTTAGTGAGTTTCACTATCTGAATGCTGGATTGTTTGTTGAGGCGGATGCATTAGACCGGAAGACGCGTTTCCTTGATCTGCACTCGACCCATGTGAAAATGCTTTATACCCTTACTATTGCAGATACCAAGGAAAATTAGGATATAAGGAAATGTACGTGGCAGCTAGTATTCCAAAACGGCATCGGGAGAGCCTTGCTACCGGGAGCCAGGTCAGTCCGACAAGCACACCATTTCGATGAGTCCGCCTAGACTTTTCTCAGCAGAAACAGGTCCAAACCAATCAAGCCTAGAGCATGATCCGGCTTCTCGTTCCCATTTTTGGAACTCTAACTAAAGCTCTAGGTCAACTCAAATTATGCACTAACGCTTTTGAGCAGAACGTCGACTTCGTCTGGTCCCTGGAGGGTTTATGCTTTAACGCCATCGGAACCATTAGACTTTCCGACCGATAGCTGATAGTCTCCAATAGTTGCAGTTCTCGGTTAGCGACCGCATTCGAAAAGCCGTGAGTGTAATAGCAATTGTAATGAGTTTATCACGAAAACGACTGAAACAGAGAGGATCAATAACTACTATGTGGAAGTGTCAAACCATCATGGCGTTTTGCGTATATAAGGAGGTTGTCGATCACTGATCAACGATTCCTTCTTCTTCACTCATCCCAAGTCACTCTCACACACACTCAACATATAACACTTCCGCTTCTCTCCTGCGTCTCAACTTTCTTTTCAACCTCCAACCCATCTATTCCTCACAACACCCAACCACATCCCCTCACAATGAAGCTCAACGCTGTGGCCTGCGCTGCTATCCTGGCCTTCACGGCTGTCTCGGCTGCCCCCGCTGCCGTTGCCCCAGACATCGCTGCCCGCGACCCTTACTTCGAGCAAGCTTCCGACCTTAGTGCCCGGGTCCCAGGAGGCCGAAAGCCCACCAAACCCACTAAACCTACCAAGCCTTCCAAGGGCGGTAATGGAGGCGATGGTTGGGGCGGTAATGGCGGTGATGGTAATGGAGGTGACGGCGGCAAGGGAGGCGGCAAGGGAGGTGACGGCTGGGGAGGTGATGGTGGCGATGGAAATGGCGGAGATGGCGGCAGTGTTGGCGGTCACCACAGACGAGGCCTCGACGGACTTGACGGTCGAGGTGTCGATGGGCTTGACGCAGACATCCTAGTTGCTCGCACTCCTGGAGGCAGGAAGCCCACCAAACCTACCAAGCCTACCAAGCCCAGCAAGGGAGGCAATGGAGGCGATGGTCATGGAGGTGATGGCGGTGATGGCAATGGAGGTAACGGCGGCAAAGGAGGCGGCAAGGGAGGAGACGGTTGGGGAGGCGATGGAGGTGACGGCAACGGTGGTGATGGCGGCAATGTTGGCGGCCACCACAAGAGAGATGACCTTGAAGCCCGCGGAGGCCGAAAGCCAACCAAGCCAACCAAGCCCACCAAGCCTTCCAAGGGCGGCAATGGTGGTGACGGTTGGGGTG